>JAOEGS010010963.1:10315-40036 GCA_025447755.1 Corythornis vintsioides
CTCCAGCTGCTGGCCACACTTCTCTTGCTGCAGCCCAGGCTGCCATTGGCCTTCTTGGCTGCCAGTGCCCACTGCTGGCTCATGTCCAGCTTCTCATCTACCAGCAAGATGTGTGTTCATTACTTTCTAGAATCCATAGCAGATGCTAGAAATATGCAGATTACTCTTTTGGCAGGGTTCTTCCTACTACACCTACAAGGACTCAGTCTTATCGGGACAAGAAAGACCATCCCTCCTCCAGGAGGGGTGGTTTTGAAAGACCACCCTATGAAAGAAAGACAGATCGTCCAGCATATGATCATGGGCCTTCCATGTTTGGAGGTAAAGTTTCTCCATCTTGAAACCATGCTGGTTTATTACAAAAAATATGGTCTTGCAAAGGTGAAGATGAACTGGGGGAGGATTAATTGATTTGCAGTATTTCTTTGTTCAGAATGTATAATTCCAGAAAATTAACTGGGGTGGTGTCAAGTAGTTTTGTTTCTCAGTAGTGATGAGATCAGGAACTCAACAGTTATATATTCTTCAAAAAAAGTATTTGATGGCAATAAGTTAAAGATTAGAAGTGTGAATTATTTTGGGGGATAAATCTGTGAATTTATAATAAAATGAAGATCTATTTAAATCAGCTCGGCTCTATATGAACTTCTTAATCTTTTTATTTTACTGTACTAAGAAAATTCTTCTGTCCAAACACTGGAATTTGAAGGTGATCGTAGAACTTACCCTGAGGAGAGAATTCCTATTTCTGCTCCCTCAATGCCCCGTCAGCCACCACCTGCTCCACGAGTGGAAAGGAAGCCAGAATCTAAAAATGTAGATGATATTTTGAAGCCACCAGGACGAGATAGCAGGCCAGAGAGGGTGAGTGTGCATTGTGAAAACAGCAATCTGTTTCTTATCAAACCTGTGGTCTGTATTCAGATAAAATGCTCATGGGTGTTAACAAGTCTACATTTGAGGTGGCACTGGAAATTTTCCTGGTTCCTTTGCAAAAACCTAGAGTGCTGTAGCATAGCTGTTGCTAATCCACAGGAGGTGTAAACTTCCTGGGAATGCTAAAGATGAAATTCCTATTAGAGAGTAATGTTAATGTACTTTAGACTCCTGAGATACTCATTTGGGATTTTGATGTATCAGAAGAAAGACTTGGCATTACACAGAGATTTGGCAATGTACCAATGAACGAGATTAAGAGTATAAAACATTTAGATGTTTCATTCAGTTCATTTTACCTGAAGGAGATCTGTAACATCTTATGCATTATAAGCTAAGTAATTTTCTAAGAGAAACTGTTTGCAGTAGAGATTCTGATCAATGTAGTACAATAACCTGTCTTCTTACATGATCTTTGTTTCAGATTGTCATAATAATGAGAGGGTTGCCTGGCAGTGGAAAGACACACGTTGCAAAACTCATTAGGGTATGTAAACAACCACTCACTATGTAAAGCTGCATGTATCTTACATCTGTTCCTCTGCTGTTTTCTTGCTGTTTGGCATTTCAGCCTGTTATTTCATGTTCCACATCTTCATGAGGCATGTGAACTCCCTCTCCTATTAGCAAACATTAGAGATGCTGCTGATTCTTCTTGTTGCAGATGCAGAGCAGGGAACTGCTGTTTGCCAGAAGTGTTTTGCAGATCCTCTATAGCAGAAGGGATTTTTTACAGCTAGAGTATGGATTTTATTTTTTTTTTTCTTGCCAGGATAAGGAAGTAGAATGTGGAGGACCTGCACCAAGAGTGCTCAGCCTGGATGACTACTTTATCACTGAAGTAGAAAAAGAAGAGAGAGACCCAGATACAGGGAAGAAAGTAAAAAAGAAGGTACTTTTTACTTCAGTTACTTATCTTGACAAAGAAGCAAGACATTCTGGAGCAAGACAGTGGCAAGCAGAATTTCATTCTGTGGCTTTGGCAGAGGTCTGTGGGCTGTTTTTCAAAACAAATCAATAACATTTAAGGTCAGAATGGGCAAATTTGTTAAAATTTGACCTGCTAGATATTTTTCTTATACCAGTATACTTTGTGGTCATGATATTCAAGTTGAATATTAGCAGTTTAATAGGTGTCCTCTTTCTTAAGTGCTTTTGTTCTTTGATAAAGGTGATGGAGTATGAGTATGAAGCTGATATGGAAGAGACCTATCGTACCAGCATGTTCAAAACTTTCAAGAAGACCTTGGATGATGGCTTCTTCCCCTTCATTATCCTTGATGCTATCAACGACAGAGTGAGACACTTTGAACAGTTTTGGAGTGCTGCAAAAACCAAGGGTTTTGAGGTAATGGAGCCTAAAAAGCATTTGTACTTGCTAGCACCCATGTGCTGGTATGTCTAAACTGTTGAATGCAAAGTCCCTCCCACATTCAGAAAAAAAAATGCTGTTAGTCTTTCTTAGAATGTACAACTGCAGGGCATATCACCAGGTAGAAAATGAGCTCTAAAACTGGATTGACAGTACTTAGAGTATTTTTTTTTTTCTCTTTCTAGGTGTACTTAGCTGAAATGAGTGCAGATAACCAGACATGTTCCAAGAGGAATATTCATGGACGCAAGCTGAAGGATATCAGCAGGGTAACAGTATACATCTGGAGTCAGAGGATTAGGGAGAGGTTTCACTGTGCTTTCAGTTCTGCTGTTACTGAAAAACTGCTGACCTCTTTTAGACTACATCATGATACTCTTCCTCTAAGAAGAGCTGGTAGTTATTTCCTGGGATTGATTTCCAATTGCTTGTTTGAAGTGCAGATACATCTTCTTCACGCCCAGAAGCCAGATTTTCCATTGAGGTGCTTCATTTCTGTTTGCTTTTTTGTTAGATGTCTGATCACTGGGAGGCAGCACCACGTCACATGATGAGACTGGACATTCGTTCTCTGTTGCAGGATGCTGCTATTGAAGAGGTGAAGTTAAAATTACCAGTTAAAATTAAAATTAGCAGTTAAAATTACCAATGATGTAGATAGGAATGTACTGAAAATACAAAGAGAAAGATGTGATAACAACAGTGCAGTTACACTTGTCACTGTAGACAAGTGTATTCCAGTTTTATTCCAAGTGTATTACACAAACCAGAAGGTGCTTGTAACTTTTAATCACCTTTTTGGAGCCCAGATTTAGGCATTTTGAGCAAGAGTTGAAGCCACTTTGATTTTGGCATCTATTGAGTACCAATTAAAGAGAATCTTTGCTCTCTCAGATGAAACTCAGCACTTTGTCAGGTTACTGGATTAATTGGATCCTAATTTGAGGAAGTAGTTCCATTAAATAAATAAATAAACAAACTAGAACTCCTCTCAGTCCCTGCTTTAAGAAATGCAGACCTTTAGCAACAATAAAAAAATTAATACCATGTAGCAGAAGATCACAGTTACTGTGGAAACATGATCCATTTTTGTACCCTTTCCAGTTTTGTGACACTCAATCTTTGGTGTGTCAGCTGTCTGTATAGTTGCATTCTTCTTTGGCAGATGTTTCAGGAGCTCTGGGAATAAAGGTAGTATGTTTATTGTATGGTCATCATGAATGTCAGATCAGCTCTTGCCATGGTTATAGAAACTGATGAACTGCTGAAGTAAGAAGAGAGTTTACTCTTTGCAGTTTGTTATGAGGTTACAAATTCTTTGTATTATAAATAGTAATATTTGAGGACAGCAAGAGGCTCAGCACTCAAGTAGACTCAGAGAAAGGCAAATTTGGGATTTACTCTGTGTGCATCAAGTTTACTTGGAGTTTTAAGTATTCCACAGCATACATGTGAATCCCCATTAGAGATGTGGACCCCAGAAAGTATTCCTATAGATTATCAGGGTTAGATGTATATCTTAAAGCATCCATTTTCTTTAACATGTTCATCTCTCTGGTTGTTATTCTTATTCACTGTATATTTACATATATAAAAGATGAAGGCTTGATATTCCATGCAGAGTGTCCCATTCCAGTGATGTCAATATGGCAAGTTTAAGACCTTTTTCTGAGATTTCATGATTTGAAATGTGATTGTGCAGAAGCAAGAGAAGTGTCTTAGCTGTTACAGGTCCTGGTAGCACAGACTGGATGTGAGGGAAGAAAATAAGTAATTGCTACTCTCCATTTGTCACTCTGTAGCTAGAAGGGAACTTGATTCTGATGGAAACCAAAAGGGAGTCAGTATTCATATATATCACCTCATCCTTTATAAGATGAATCCTTTCTTTCCTCTGCTATTGAATTTGGAACCTTATACTTACTCTGATAAAAAGATAATACTTAAAAGTCAAGCAGTGCCTTGTAAATCTGTGCTTGTGCTTTGTAACAGGTGGAGATGGAGGATTTTGATGCAAATATTGAAGACCAGAAAGAAGAAGTCAAGAAGGACACAGCAGAGGAGGAAGAAAGTGAACTGGTAGGAGACACATCAGCCCTATCTAGCAAAATGTTTATTGATGTCTCTGAGGGAGAATCTGGGTCTTACAAATGCCAACTCCTTGCCTTTCTTAGCAGTGTGATCTTAATACCCGTGGTTCCAGTTGTTTGTGTCTTGAACATTTCTAGGGGAACTTTAATAATGTTAAATCCTATTATTCCTAACTGATTTGTTTTAAGAATCTGGGAGCATGTGCCTCAAACAGCATTATCAGTGGAGTGTGGCAACATGCCTCTCAGACATTTATAAATTGCAGTACACCATGACACTTTCTTCCACATTACCTAACAGTTACACTAAATGGAGGGATGGGAAGAATGGGCAAAGATTAATTTAGCTCACTCTGTTTCATGTGTCTAAAGAACTCTTCTCCACTGTCACAGCATATGGCAAGAGTTATGAAGAAGAATGCTTTCTCTTTTGAGGCTCACTGCTTTTGTCAATAGGTATTTCCAAGATGAGGGATTAGGTCCCTTGGATAAATGAAGGTTAGAGGATTGCCCTCAGGGCTGGTGTTTAAAAGGCTATGGAAGACTTCCTAAAATAACTTCTTGGTATGTGTTGGAGCTGCATCTGGTCACTGCTTGAGGAGTTGAATGTGTCAAACCCTGGTTCCCACAACCAAGCAGTTAAACTCCAATAAACAGGAAGTAACCAAAAATGTCAGATGAGCCAAGTCCTTTTTCTTGATGGAAATTTACTATTCCTCAGGAGTGGCAGTTTAGAAAGCATTGGGAATACAGAACAACAACAACAAAAAAATAAAGCTTAGGAAGAGT
Source organism: Corythornis vintsioides (assembly GCA_025447755.1). Lineage (NCBI taxonomy): Eukaryota > Metazoa > Chordata > Aves > Coraciiformes > Alcedinidae > Corythornis > Corythornis vintsioides. The sequence continues at coordinate 15,503 of JAOEGS010010963.1, forward strand.
GGATTTTAATAAACATCTGGTTTTTGCAACATGACTCATTTATTCTCTTTACTAAATTATTCTTTGGCACAGAGTATGACTGCATAAAATGTGGTTAGAACATTTAGGAGATGCATCCATGTTTACAAGAATATGGCTGCTAGAATAATTTCTTGGAAATGAGCTGTATCTAGAAGAGAAAGTTGTCTTTAGCTTTTGAGACATCTGCATAAATGTGTGTGTATGGTTTGTGTTTATGGGCTCTGGGGAGTGTCCTCATCTACAGCACCTATAACAACAGGCCTTTATGAGACAAGGAGAAAGTTTGGTGGTGAAACTGATGAAAATTATTAATAACTTAAAAGTAATCTTCATATAAGAATGTTTTCTATTCAGATTTACAAGAGTTGAAAAACAGGAGAGTTATCTGCTATATATAATCTCTGCTCATGGCTAATCTCAGAGGTACCTCAGACAGAAAGGTGGAACAGTTTGCTGTTTTTGGTATCTTTTGCCCTCTGGAGAGCAGTTGGTAAGGGTTCTTCAATTCATTTTACTGCATATAATCCTGTGGGAAAAAAAAAGAGAGGTCTGAAGCTCTTGCTGTCTGGCAGATGTTCTTGAAATACCCAACTGGCTTGTACTAAAGGATGAAGTTTGAATCTTTTCTTAACCTATCTGAGGGCTGGGATACTGTACAGATTCAGCACACAGTAGGACATTTCACACCATCAAAGTCACTCTTTTGTTGCTATTCTCAACTCCCATAGGGCTGTTTGTAGCATTTGGGCAATTCCTGCTTCTCTGTGCTTGATGGTATGAATTACTGATGCATTTAATTTAGTATTCTCACCAGTGTATCACACATCACCTTGTTCAATACAGGCTTCTAGCTGTGGTGTAAACTTTCTGAGCAAATTTTAATGTGCAACTTGTTTTGAAAGCCTAATTATATATAAATATATATATATATATGAAGTTTATTTGTTCCAAGGAAATATGGCAGCACAAACTTCCTTAGTTTGTATTCATTACAGAATTGATTCAAAACAGTAAAATAAACACAGATCTGATAATCACAAGTCACTGATAATATGCTTGATAGAAAAACAGGTCTTTCAAGGATTTTGGAAGAGCAATGCTGAACATAATCAAAAGCAGTGTAGATCTTTGGAATAGCACATATTGATTTAGTAACCCTTAGAATTAACAAATACATGTATATATTTGCCACTCTGGATGCAACCTATAAATAGAGCAGGAAATCATATTAGTGCAATAAAAAAACTGGTCTGTGGATTGTTTGTTTTCTTGTTGAAATTTTCTAGAGTAGTTCTTTTCCCTCTCTATTAAAAACCACACTTGAAATAATGAAATTCTCACCGAGGTTCCATTTCACTACATTGAACTTTTGATGTGTTTGCAGAGAAACATAAGTAATTTTATAACAAATCTGAACAGCTGAAATGAGTTATAAGAGGTTGCTTAGTGAGGATTGACTTGCCCAAGAGTATGAAATGAAAAAGTACCAAAATGATATATAAAATAAATACCTTTTGGGGAAATTTAATAACCTGACACTTGTTTACAGTAAATTAACTGGCTAAAGATCATTACATGTAAAACATATGATGACATTTTTTGTAGGGGAAAAGTGTTTTGAAAGAATTGTTGAACTAAAATATTGATTTTAAAATGAAAAATAACACTTAAATCTTAGTGATTCAGCTGATGCTTTCATTTAAACTGAAAGAAAAATTAGTTGTGGATTAACCACTCATACAGAAATTATGTCCCTTTGAAAGGATTATTAACTGAAGCTTGTGTGTGGAAAAAAATATAATGAAAAAAAAAATCTGGGAATATATTCTTTAAAGTTTATGACTTTGGTAACTCTTCCATTTGTATTTGTAAGGCTTTGAATATTCTTTCTGCTTGATAAATTGTGTTGCAATAACTTTGCCAGCTGGGAGAATCCATTGCTGTTGTTGGGCTCACTCTGGAGGTCTGTGCTTGCAGAGGGCAGCTCTCTTTGCAGTCACTTGCAAGGGCTGCTAAAAATCACTGCATGGGAAGTGGATGCAGAAGTTCTGCCAGACTGAATCAGTCATTTCCTTCAGCTTGTAACCAGAATTGTGCCTTGCAGAAATACCTTAAGCTCCCATTGTAATGCTGTTTCCAGTTCATAAGTGATATGCATGTGTGTCTCTCTCTAATCCTCCGAGCTTCTCTCTGTGTATGATTTAGGGTTACATTCCGAAAAGCAAATGGGAGATGGACACTTCTGAGGCAAAGCTAGGTGGGTATTGATTTTTTCCTGTTTCTTATAGTTGGTATCTGATGATGTTTGCAAAAACCTGCATTTTCCTTTTTACCAAAGACAAAGAAATGTATTGATACACGTGTCTGAAATTGCAAAAGCATCTATGCAGAAAAAAACCCTGTCTTCTGCCAGAGGCAAGTTGTGACTTTCTAAGCATCATGGGTTTAGATACTCATTATATAAAGCTCCTCCATCTGTTCAAGGAAATACTTTGTCTTAAAATGCTAAAAAAGCAGCGTTTCTATTCTTTATCCACCTCTTCTGGATTATAAAAAGCAAAGACTCAAGTTGCACTGCATCCTTGTTCATACTGCATACCTTTTTTGCAAGCCTAAGTGTCATCAGTAACTTCTCACTTTTTTTTGGAGACATTCCTAGTTGCAGACTGGCCAAAATTGGCATGGGGGAGGTCAAAGGAGTGCCATGCTTTGCAGTTGATTCTGAATGATTAGGCCTTGGTGTATCTTTTCAACAACTTAGGTATTGAAAAGTTAAAGCTCATTATGCTTTTCAGTTTCAGGAGAATGCAAGAATTCTTCTTAGTAGCATGCAAAATGGACTTTCCAGGAGCACAAGGGCACTGTTGATGCTGCACTTTTTGTTCTGATGAGTGCTGCTGGTTGTGTTAGGTGTAAGTGCTAACACCAGGATTCTGTCCAAGTTAAAAAGCAGCTTCCAGGCTGAAATGCATGCACCACAGTTCCAGTGAAAGGTGTTCACCTGGAGAGGGGTCTTTCATGATTACAATCAGTTTAGTTTTGGTGGTTTTTTCAACTGAACAGCAATGGTTCTAAGTGAAGATTTTGTGTCAATGCAATCTGCAGAAAAGTGCTATTTTCTGTCATGTTTGTGAGAAGTAACACATATCTGAATGGGATGCAGCATGTCCTAAGATTTTGAGGTTTGCTTCTGCATGTATGGTGCAGCCCTGTGTATCATTGCTTTCCAATAACCCACATCACAATTACACAACAGAAATAGCATTAGAAGTTCTGGCTTACATAAAACAGCCTTTGATTTTTTGCTGTTAACTGTTTAGCTGCTCTGTGTCTTCCACTTCTGTGCTCTTTGAAGTCATTTAAGTATTTGTGGAATATATTGACCTGGTGGCACCTGCAGTACAACTGGAGGAGCCTTGTCCTCAATGATTCTGGCACATCAAACAGCTAGACAGTCAGGTAGAATGCATCAGAATTTATTGGTATTTTTGCTAGAGTTGATTATTTTAATATGATTTCATAAGTTTATAATTATTTTTTTCCCATATAAGAAATCCTAGTACTGGAAAACTGCATTGCTGAGGAATCTCTGAGACATTGTGTTGTATTCCAAATAACATGCACCTCTTGAAATGATGAGTAATAGGAACAGATGCACTGTACTGCATACAGTGAGTCTTAAGTCATCCCATGCATTTGACAAATATCACAGGAGTCCAGTAGTTTCTGGCAATGTGGAGACTGTGACTGCAGCAGAAATTTACAGGTAGTTTTCAAAATTCACCTCTCATGATAAAACACTAACAAAGAGCTGTTGCATTTCTTTCCATGTGAAAACTCCAGAATATAAAACTCAGGATTTTTTTTAGTGCTCTCCACTTAAATATAAAATAGGGAGTGAACAGCAAAGTCCATTTTAGGCTGAAGTTACTTGAAAGAATGTTGAAATAATCTAATATTCAAGCTCCATTAACAAACTGAATGTTAGCAAGGCACAGCTACAGCTGCTGAGAAAGTGGTTTTACTAAATCCATACTCAGAATTTTACTTCTATAACCACCCACTATGTTCATTTCCTTAAATATATACAGTTACAGATGAAAAGTAAATTCTGACAGAACATAGAATGCTTGGCTTTAAAAAATTTAATGTAATGAATGCTGTTTCTGCAAGGGCAGACAGCTTTTAGCTAAAGCTATGCATTGTAAACACTTGCAGTCTGTGAGGCATAATTATCTTTAATTCACAATAAAACTTTGGTACAGATGAACAATTAAAAATATTTCCTGAAAGGCATGGAAACTTTGCTGTGCTCTTATTATTCCAGAATTATTTCCTGGGAGCTGGCCTGCCTGTTAGATTTATTGCATTATTCCCACAGGGCACACATTTGCCAAGTGCAGAATCCAAAAGCAACACTGAAAAGTCTTGTTTGGCTTTTTTTGCTTTCTTCCTGAGCAGTTGTTGTTACAGAAAAGCACAGTAAGATCTTACTGGTTGTAACAAGCCTCACAAAGCTTCCAAAAGTTGGTTCTTTAGCTGCAATGCTGATTTCTGTCACTACACTGTAAGCCCCAGAGCTCTTGCTTCAGTTCCCATTTCTTTTGGCAAGGGTGATGTGTTCCTCTGATGTCTGTGGTATATGATACATATTTCCTGGTGTATTGTGAGTGCACAGCCACATTTTGATTCATAATCACTGTTTTGTCTCAGTGTTTAGTGCACATGGGTTCTTGTATTTAAATTTACAGAAATAAATCACATTCTGAAGATTTGACTATGCTCCAAGTGTTTGGTGCAATGCTCTGTTTCAGAGTGTGGCTTAGTGGTAAGTTCTACAAACTTTGAGGAAAGAAGAAACGAGCTCTGACATAGCTGGAGTTTTGATATCATTTTAAAATTTACTCTAGAACTCTTTTACATAAAACTTTGTGGCTTTTGTATAAGGAGGACAAAAAAGTACTCATTTGATTCATTCAGTTTTTGAAAGAGGTAACGAAGCCAATTCCTTTTAAATGCTTTATTAACATTCTGAAGGTGAGTGAAAATGTTCAGTTCTGCAGGTTTTCAGAATTGTTGCTGCTTGGTTGTGTTTGAAATTGAAACTACAAAGTGATTTTCCATAGTTTAAACACTAAATACTGCCATAAATCCTCACGAGTGCACCACTGTTACAAAATGACACCTCTTCTCATTTTCAGAAAAGAATGTTCTGAAATAATGCCTTGTGGTAGAACTTTTCACATTGCTCTAGTGTGTCTACTGCATGGCTCATGTTCCTTGAACCATGGTAGTGTGGATGGAAGCAGATCCCTCTTGGAAAGGCAATCCCAACGTCAAAGCATGGAAGGAAGAAACATGTTTAAATAAATTCTCTGTAGCAGTAATAAAAGGATCAGGGGAATGTCCCACCCCAGGAGCCTCCTGAACTCCTCTGTTGATGTTTGAGAGTTGCCACCTTTCCTGGAGATGGTTTCAATTGGTCTGTGTGTCCAGCAGGGCCTGGGGGACTGAACTCTCTCTTCCACGTGGGTAGTGAGATGAGTTGCACCACCATAGCATGTTGTCTTCCAACAGGAATATGTTTGTGTACAGATATTTGCCAACAGATAGCTCCTGAATTTTCAGTTCTTCATGTTCCTAGATGCTCTGGACGTGCTGTTTGCTCTCCTTTTCAATGTTCTTTTTGGCTGGAAACCTTGATTCTCTGAGTGATCTACATGGATTGACCTAAGAGTAATACTGAGGAGTAGTGCATTATGTGCTGGAGTAACAGAGGAATATTGTGTCCATTAATTTTGTCTTCTAGAGGGAGTGCCATCCTGCTGTGGGGACTGAGCTTCAAATTGGGCAGATTTAACATAGAGCAAAACAAGAACTTTTAACTGAGTCGTGTAACAAGATGCCATGTAACATAAAAATATTCTGCACAATTTTCTTCAATGGTGGGGTTTTTTTTAAAAGGCAGAGGGGGATTAAAATGTTTTCTTAGAAGAAATCCTGTATCTTTTCAAGGGAAGTGGGGCAAAGGTGGAGTCTTCAAAAATTTTATAGCTGCATGAGGGAGAAATTACTTCTCTATGGCATTTAAATTACATCAGCATGTCTACATCACCATTTCCTCACATTATCTCCATTGTTGCTCTTTTCTCTCCCACATTAACTAAAAAAAAACCCAGTCTCATCTCTGAACTAAGCTTCTTTACATGCATACCTTTGAACATTCTCTCCTGCTGTCAGAAAATACACTGCCTTGTATTTGGTTTCTTTCTGAGGTCTTTGGTGGGTGAATTCAATTACAGCAGTGACTTCTGGAAACAATGCTACTGACATCACTAGAAATGGTATACAGAATATAACTGCCAAGCTTAGGACTTCTTGTGCACATAACATGAACTGTTGGCTCATAAAATGGTAGCATACATCAACAAAAAATATTAGGATTTCCTTTCACTTGTAAAGGTGTTTTTCATTTTCATGCTTTGTTGTTCGTAATCTTAGGATGAATACTTCATCTCCTTTCCAAAAGGAGTTTGCCACATAATTTCAAGAAGGTGTTGGTTTTTTTCACTGAAAATTTAAGTGTCCAAAGAGGAACCAAATTTTAGAACCTAGGAATGGAATTGTTTCTCCTCATGCCTTATTGGTTCAATAAGAAAAAGAAGAAAATGATGACTGTTGGACAAACATGCTGCTCAGATATTTGTGACTGACCTTCTTACACCACGAAACAAAAGATTCTGAATTCTTTTTCCCAGTCCTGGAGGATTTTTTGAGTGTGGCTTCCTTGTGGGGGAGAGAAAAAAAAAAAAAAGAAAGGGGGAGGATCAGGGTTTCCAAGGAGCTTTTTGTTCAGCAGAAACACTATCTCCAAAACTTGTCCTTGATGCATTAAATGATATGATCATCACTTGCTCTCTGATCCTGCATGTGTGCCATGTGTGACATAGTATTGAAGCCCAAATTTAGGAACAGTGTTACAGCTTTATTATTGTGTTCAAATACAGAAAGGTGGATTCTTGGTTCCTACTCATTGGTGGCTATGTTGTACCTGTAAGGACAGACTCTATAGTACAAACATCCAGAAGAGCAAGCTTTTCTCCCTCATACAAATAACAAGACTGAGTGTTATTGCTACACAGTTAATGTGAAAGATCAATAAAACTTAAAAATGGTGTTGAGTCTTCTCTAGTTTATTTCAACTCTCATCATTCCACCTGTCAAGAAAAGCTGGATGTACAAGTTCTGCTGCTCATTCTTTTGAGAATTCTCCCACTCTCGTCTTGTTTGTGTGACTAATGGAAAAAAAAAAAAGAAAAATTAATTCTCCTTTAACTCTGAGGCTCTGTGTTTGTTCTCAGACAAGCTGGATGGTTTACGGACTGGCACTAAAAGGAAACGTGACTGGGAAGCAATTGCCAGCAGAATGGAAGATTACCTGCAGCTTCCAGATGACTATGATACACGTGCTTCTGAACCTGGAAAGAAAAGGGTAATAAATTTTCAAATGACTTACTGTCTGCATATGACCATTTAGCTGTCTATGAAAAAGTTTGTATCGAGTCGTTGAGTGTCTGTGGATACGGTGATTTCGCTGACTTTTCACTTGGCTTTGTTTAATAAACATTAAAAGATTTAATGTTCCATTAAATCCTGTAAGAAAATATCCTTGAGGAGGGTCTTCCAGAGGTAAACAGATTAATTTTAACAAAGTGAGGAATGGTAGGTAGAGATTAACAGTGTATGGCATGGCTTTTCAGATGGAGGATGCAATCATGACCCATTTCTTGCTGGCAGAGGTGAAGCACTTTGTTTGAAAGCAACCTGTAGCATCCTTATGCTGTGTGTTCTCTGATGAGATAGTGTTAAATGCAGTGAAAATTGCAAGACAAAATGATGGGTTCATTAAGCTATTTTTTGTTAGGTCTTCTAGTAAGTAGGCAGAGAAACAGTGCACTGTTCTTAAGCTCAAAAGGATTCAGCTGAGAAAAATACCAACTATTTAGTTTTTTTCATCAATTAAGTCTTGTAGACATTTCTTCCTTCATATACCTTACATAAAGTTTGGGAGATGGTGTGTAAGGAGTTGGCTTCAACCATGTTAGATGTGGTTGTGTTCTGAACTCAAAATACTACATTTTCAAATACTATTGGGAAAAAACAGAGAAAAAAAAAGAGAGGTAATAGTAAGAGATAATACTTTTTTGGTTTTTTCTGGGTTTATGGGGAGTGGTTGTCTCCAAAAACAGACCAGCTTTTGCCACTAAAAGTAATCTGAGTTAACTGTTGGTGTTTGGGCATTTCATTTTGTGATAAATAGAGGAAGTGATGGTGGAAGAAAGCACCAGTGCCTGGAGAAATCCAGGTAGAATGTGGAACAGGGAGATGCTGGCAGAAGGGTGACAAGGCTGTGTCCCCAAGTAACAAATCATCCCTCGTGGGACTAATCACTTAGGATGTCAAGGAATAGTTCCTTCACTATTTTTTCCTATCCTGCAACAGGATATTCCAGCTGAGTTTCTGGACTGTAGCCCTTCATCACTCCCTACTCTGTGTTGCAGTCCCTCCTATTGGTGTCTGTGTTTGTGACTGGAAGATGAATAAAAGTGATCAGCATGATTTTGATAAGCCACAGAGGACATGGCTGCAGCTGTAAAGATGAACATAACAAATGCATGAGGGAGTTCATTAGTTGGAAGGAAATAGTGGAGATATTTCAATGGAAATGGATCACAGAGGACAGAGAAAAAAAACCTGTCCCTCATTCACTCATCCATTGCTGAGTTGCTCTCTGTCTTTCTGTAGTTTCATGGTCACCTTCTAGATGTTTTCATTGTACAGTTGAACCTGAAACCTGAAAAAGTTGTGCAGAAAATGTAGACACTTAAATGGATCTTTGATAATTCTTCCTGCAGAAATCATTGCTTTAAACAAATAATTGTAGTAATTACTCTTCAGCTACCAGAATTATCCAACTGGAATGGTAAAGACTCATTATCTGTACTGCTACTCTGTGGAACACCTGGGATATTCAGTTGAAACTAACAGAACTGGTGTAGCTTCCACCTTTACCCATCAGAATCCCCCTTTTTGAATTCAAATGAGTAGAACTCAGAATTCCTTGTGCTCTTTTCTGCAGTGAAAAGCCTTGATTTACCTCAGGCCTTTTTCAGAGATGATCCTACTGATGACATGTTCTCTGTAGGTGCGCTGGGCAGATCTAGAAGAAAAAAAAGATGCAGACAGGAAAAGGGCCATTGGTTTTGTGGTTGGACAAACAGATTGGGAGAAGATAACAGATGAAAGTGGTCACCTTGCTGAGAGAGCCCTAAACCGAACCAAGTACATATGAGAAGAAGTGGTGAAAGAGATTTTTGTGCCTTTGAGGTAAGTATTTATTTGGTTTTCCTGCATGTAGTTGTTTTAGGATCTTTAAAGGGTTGAGGTTGCATTTCCAGCCATTGTTGGAGCTCTTTCAGACAAGATGATTTGATTTGGAGCCTTGTAGAATAGATGTCAGCTGTGCCCATGGCAATGTGCACCCTCCTGTACAGCATCTAAAAATAAAAGGAGATGGATTGTCAGCTGTTGGTCTCCAAATCTTATTAATAGGAAGATTGTCTTCGTTAAAAAATAGTTTAGCTGGGTGCCTAGTCCTGACTAGTTCAGATTTTCCTTGCTGTATGTTAATTCTGATCACATTAATGGCTGTATTACTTGGTGTAACAAACTTTTCATTTCTTTACAGGCCATTTGCTCTGAGGAGAAGTGAACCAAGGTGTCATGAGCATCTTGCATGGGTCATGTCACTCCCACCTTCACAGTTTTTCTTTGTTACTTTAGTTTCAGCAGTTTTCTTGACATTGGCAGATAACCAGTGCCCTCCAAAAAAAACAAAACAAAACTGTTACTCCTAAGTGAGAGAGACAGTTTACTTTTTAATATTTTTTTGTTGGGGAGGGAGGGGGAGGGCCAGTAGTTTTTAGCTGCTGTTTGTGGGATAAAGTGGAAGGATTAGCTAGATGTTACCTCCACTGTACTGTCACAGAATGTTTATCACCTTTGCTTTGTGGCCATTCTCGTTTTATACTGTATGTACCTTGTAGCTGATTGTATTAGGAAGCAGAACAATAAATTTCACTATAAACTCAGTGTTCTTGGTGAACCATACAGCATGGTTTTTGTTTGACATTTTAAATGTGGTCTGTGTTCACATGTTGACAGTGCTCAGAACTGTTCTTACCTGGAAGAGGTGCTGTGCTCCTATTCTGCAGTGTGTCCTGTCTTCTAGGTTTATCACCTGCTCTTCTTATCATAGGCAGCTCCATTAAGGCCCCAGGTTTTGCTGGCCTTTAGGAGTCATTCCATTCCTGTCCTTCCTGGAGAGCAGAAATGATCATTATTGTTTGGATCCTAGTTTCTCAGTTATGTCAGATTTCCATTACTACGTGAGTATAACTTCTGTTGGATGGCTCCAAAAATACTCAAGGTGGTAATGTATGAAAAAGATTTCTTTAATGCTCAACATGAAAACAGGTTATTACAGAGTTCCCTGGGGGGTAGCCTAGAAAATGAATTTTGGTGTTAGGTCTTTTAGTCAACACTGATCCCTATCAGATCCTTCATTCTACTCACAAGTCTATTGCCTCAGAGAGAAATACCATGAAACAAAAAAGCAAAGAACAGAAGTTATACCCTTCTATTCCTTTAATAAATGTGTTTAGCTTGCTAGAAAAGATAAATAGCAGTCCATACTCTTAAAAGTGGTACCAGTTTGTACCAATCAGATGCTGGGATGTTGCTTCTGCACAGCATCCAGGTTTCCTGCTGAAAGCTTTCTTTTGTGGTCTCAGGTTTTGAAGCAAATGCCTCGTGTTCACTGTTGTAACCAGACAATGTGTTCAAATCAAACAATAATGCTGTTTCACTGGTGAATTGGATTTATTTGTCCTGATCTTTCTAAGGAAAGAAAGCTAACTCCTGGATTTTCTCTGATATTCTTTGACACTGAGTAATTACATTGCATCTAGTTTGGTAAATGAATGAGTTCTGGTGTGATAGTTCCTGCTGGTAAAGGAGAGCCACGGTGCTAATAGATGGTTTTGTTTGCCATTCTGATGTTTCAGTTCACTGGATGTTTCTCAGACTTGTCTGTGGTGTGTGATCTTTGGTAAACCAGTGGAGTAGCTGAACTTGTGTTATGCCCTGAATGTGTTTCATACAAGCTCCCTGATGCAGTGTTTTTTAAATGGAAGGTAATAAATATGCATTTTCTCTGTACACATACTATTGTGTAGCACATACATGTTCTTTTTAAAATGCTGAATAGTCTTTGAACTCTCATTAAGAATTGCTGATAAAGGGAAACTAATAGTTAACAAGAAATGAGTATTGTCTCTTGCTGTGGAAACCAGGCAAGCTTTGCTTCAAGGAATTTACTCAGGTACGTGTGAAATGGGTTGCAGTTTATCATCAGTTGTCCATAACAGCACAGGATTTCTTGTGGAATGCCACTGTTACAAGTTGATGCTGTTTCTTGACTGTTTAAGAACTGATAATTGCTTGATTTGTAGTTTTGGTAACACACTCAAACCAGATCCTTTTCTAACATTTTGCTTTCCAGGCTAAATATCAGTTCTGAATATCATGTGACAGAACTGATCACACTGTTCACTGGTCTTAACAGTCTTCAAAATGATGTTACAGATAACACCCATATGAGTCACACTGTTTATTTTGTGGTGCATGAGATGTGCAGAGAATCTGTTGAGAACAGAGAGAAAGATGTCTCAATCTTCAAGTTCAGAGCACAATTTCAGTTATGAAAGCATGCTGCTGCAGACTGTTTGATCAGAACAGGTTGGAGGGCTTGAGTTTGTTTGAGTTTTTGTCATTTTATTTTTTCCTGCCTCTCTAAAGCCCAGAACTCAGTATGTGTAGTACAGAAATACCATTCCATAATCTTTGCCATTTGTTTGATTGATTGTTTAGCAGATCAGTCTTCATCTGCTAGGTGGGAATTGGCTTTAAGAGAAAACTTATGGTAGAAGTAAAGCCTGTAGCAGATTCTACATACTCTAGTCCTTGAGTGAATGAAGAAATAGAGCAAAAAAAGGAAAAATTCATCATTGTTGCTGACAGGATTGAGAATAACTAGGTAGTTTCCTGCTTGGCTTGTAGTCACAATCTGGTGATTTTGCAGTTTCACTTTTGTTTGGAAAATCCTTCTCTACAGAGTCCAGTAAGTCTTGATATCTAGTTTAATTCTTGCTCATCATCTGGCAGTACAATCTTTCACAGTGCTGAAAAGAAAAAAATACCCACTTTTATTGATGGCTAAATAGGAAAATATGCATCCAGCACTCTTAAGTGATAATCCATTTTTAACCATGCAGTTGTGCTAACCCCAAGCTGGGCTGTTCTGTGCAGTGCATCCTATTTAAAAATACAGCTCTGAAGAAATGATTAGCTGCTGCAGAATGGAGCACCAGCTCCTCTCTTGAGCTGAGTTAAAATGGTATTTTCTGTGAATTACAATTTCTTACAGTGCTTCAGTTTTTCTCAAGACTATCTGCTTTCTTAAGGATATTGAAAGTACCTGTCTCATGGTGTCTCTTCTTGCAACCTCAGACATGCTGCTTAGTTGTCAACTTGGGTCACCTTCTGGTTTACTGGAGGATTGCTTATTAAGCATGGTGGGTTTTATCTGACTGGTATAAAAGTAGAAATACAGCACAAAATATTCTATTACTTCTGGAAATGTCATGGTTTTCTTAAATGTTTACATCAACATGGATAAACCATTTGCTTTGCATCATTAACTCCCAGCCTTTCAAAGGGAAGAATTGTTGTACAAGTTGAGTTTCACTTTTTTTTGGGTTGGGTTTGGTGTTTTCTGGACTTGCTGTGATCTTTGTGAACCATGTCTGTTAATTATTCCTTGCCTGTCTGTTGGTAAACAAAGTATATTGCTGTTATTGTTGGGTTATAGGCATTGTTTAAACTCTTTTCTGATGCTTTTTAATCTCTGAACAACCATTTAGATTCCACAAAGGTCCTGAGTAGCATTTCAGCAGTGCCTTTCATGAAAAGATTGAATGGGTAAAGTAGGTTTGTAATACTACACTGGAGCAAATATATTAACCTCACCCCCAAAAGCCCATATCTAATCCCTCTGAATAGTTGCAAATCATTCTTTTTCATAATATTTAAGTCACATTAGAAATTATGCTTCCTACAGAAGAGTAGTCATCATTAGTGTGCTTTAAATGAGTGAAGAACATGAGCTCACCAGGCAAAAATCAGCTTTTCCCAATTAGAGATTTCAACATCATTGAAACACTCTGAGAATCTTTTTTCAAAGGAATGAAGTAATTCAGCCTGTGGGACAGCTTGTGGTCACCTAAACAGATTTATTGTTACCAGAAGCAAAAATACTCCATCTATTCCATGCAGCCACCACAGTGAATAGTTTTATGCCTCTCAGACACAATTTCCTTCAGCAGCTCGTGCCATTTTCTTATTGATATTGCTGCCATGGAAGTTTGGAAACCCACACAATGTTGGACAGACATTGAGACCTGAAGAAAATAGGATTGATCTGGGTTGGAGGCAAATGGTGGTTTTTGCTCTGAAGTTCCTCCTGGCTCAGCCAACTTGCAGCTGGCCAACTGCTGACTGAACTGAAACCCAGGAACTCTCTTGGAGTATTGGAACTTGGCATACGTGGACTGGAAGCAGTACTGAGGGTTTTCTTTGCCTGTGGAACATGGTCTGAGGGGTACATGGTTCCTTTTTGTGATGTCTGTTATTTAATGTTTCTCAGATTACCTCTGGGAAATGAGATCTCAGTACTAGATTTGAGGTCCACTGACAGTTTGGGATCAAACTGTGCCAGGACAACCTGTATAGTTTGAAGACAAAAGGTGGCCATCTGAAGTGAGATCTGATGTTTGCAGCATCAATTAGAAGTTGGTAAAAAGAGATTTCAAGTTCTTACAATGTAGGACTGATTATACTTAGTTTTCTCATCATAGTAGAAATGAGAGAACAGAAATTTCCTAGAACTCAAAAGATGAATGGCACAATTCTCTTTCTGTTTTGTCTCTAGGGCACTCTTCTTTATTCTATCATAAAACTTGAATCAAAAGTTTGGGTTTTTAATCCTGCTCATCCATTCCTCCAGGTGAGACTCAATCCTTCAACCAACTACATGAACAAGGAGTAACTCTTCTGATTTCTGCTCAAGATTAATCACTTTCTTCTTCATAGTGAAACTGGTTTGTTTCATTCTTATCAGTGGAGTGGTTTTTAGCAGTTGCAGTGGCTCTTTCTGTCACTTCCAGGTTTGAGTGGTACAGGATCTACATTTCTCATGCAAATGCCAGCATTTCATTCAGGTGAATTTTTACTTTCTAGCTGATCAATACTGTTTGGAAGCAGAATATGCTTTTTTATTCAAGGGTTTGCTTAAACCAGGTAAGCACAAGTACTCTTACCAAACAAAAACAGAGGAAATTGCTGGAAATGGAGGTGTGGGGAAAAAAAAAGTGTTTTGAAGATGCTTGTTTTCCATTCTGTGTTAGGTTTCTGGTATGAGTCTGTGGTCTCTGAATTGTAGTATTTAAGACTTGAATATGCAAAACCTTAAAGCTGCCTGCATGGAAGTGACAGTTTTGGGAGCTTTTTTTCCAGTTTTGGTCTGACTTGTGGAACTCTGAGATTGGGAGGGGAGGCCTTTCCCTAGGGCTTGTGCCCTGGGATGTCAAGTCATTCAAATATTTCTTCATACTGCTTCCTTTTTAAGGGTGTGCTGGGCCAAAGTTTATTTCCTTAACTGGTCAGGATACAGATGTGTAAGTGCATGTTCATCTTTACACAATAAATTCCTGATGTTTTTAATTAGGATGACCAGTATATTTGTGTATGAGGCTACTGTGTTTGAGCTGTTAATACTCTCAGGGGAACATGAAAAGACTGCCAGGTTATGGCTTCACCTGATCCTGAGATGCTGCTGTCTTTGCAGAGTAACTAAACTCCATTTAAATGAAGGGAAAAAAAAAAAAAGTGGGAATTCAGTTAGTTTTAGTCTAATTATCTGAGCTGGAATCTGGCTGAGGTGTCCACTTCAGCATCAGGCTGCATATGGATTTGTGGAGGATAATCTCAAATTAATCCATGCCATTCTTTGTGGGTTAAAAATATAGTTCAGCAAGTGGATTTAGAAAGCATTTTGTCTTGAAAAAGCCTGTTAAAGGTGATTTGAAAGTACTTTTTAATTCTCTTTAAAAGCACAAGCCATTAACAGATTACAGGTAAACTGAAGTATTCCCCCTCAAAAAAAAAAAAAATAGAATTATCTTACAAAAACTTAAGAATTTTTCTGTTTAAGTCTTGTAGGATATTTCTTTTCTTCTCCAGGAATTAGCAGAAAAGGGGAATAGAGCTGCAGTTTTTCCCTGCTTCAGAGTATAAATGGTCTTAAACTGCAAAAAAATTACTTATTTTGACAGGTAGGTAATACAGTGACTTGAACTTGGCACTTTCTGTAGATGACAAGGTGTCTTAAGCAGCATTTAAAATATATTTGGGTTTTTTTCCATTTTGTTCTGGTAAGTGTGATGCAGAGACAATAAAAGTTCTGTCTGGCTACTGTTGCTGATCCAGGTACTAGCCTTTGTATATAGAGCTTCTGGTTTTTGAGAATATTACTGTTTGAAGCACAGAAAACAGCTTTGCTGGCAAACACATTGTTTCAACTGACTCATCTGATTTCATGTTAGGATTAAATAGGAGAGAAAAAAAAAGCAGCTTAAAATTATTTTCACTATAATGTATTTTGTGGTTTCATTACAGTTTTAAACCATTAACTTTTATTTCATGAAAGAAAAAGTCACCAATTCTCTATGGAAAAGAAATCAGTTGATGAACATTGACTGTTGTGTGGAGTATTACAGTCCACAGGCAAGATTTTGTGCTCCACTGAACCTGTGTGCTACATAAATATGGAACAAGGTGTTTCTTCTGTCTTGAGGAAAACATGTCAAAATAAATGGTTTTTTTATATCCTGCTAAAAAGCATGACAACTGCTGACATCTAATGGAAACCAAGATTTAACTTGCTAATAGGTGTTTGTAGAGTCTTTAAACCATATTGTAGGAAGAAATCTTCTGATTCTTTCCAAGGTTTGTTATTGAATCTTTGGCTTTTTGCTCTTGAAGAAAAAAAAAAATATCCAAACCAAAGCATTAAAGATACTTCTGATAGAAGAACCTGCTAACTTCACTCTAGCTAAGAAATCTCAGAAGTTCAGAATTCACTACCAAGATCTCTCACAAATGTACTTGAAGCTCTGATGTGACTGGTTCAAACAGGTTTGTGCAATGTATGATATATTAGTGCACACTTTGCAGCAGGAATGTGAAGATTCTTTGCCAAGGAGTGTACAATCTACATATTCCTTTATTAGGAATGTAATGATTCATATCTCCTTTCCCTTCTCAGTGGACAGAGAGAACCTGCTGTACTGGAGGGATGGCACTAGAGTCAACTTGGGTGCATTTGTCATGTGCAAGTCTGTCTGTTAAAGCCTCATTGCAGTGTATAGGTTTCAGATGTAGCTTGAGAAGAACATTAAATAACCTTTAAGCAGTCTGTCTACAAATCTAAACCTCCTGGGGAGAGAAACTAACATGGTGAGTATGCTGCATGGTAGTATGGTAACAGCACATGGCTGTACCTCCTGCTGGAAGATGAACCTGGAGCAGGATGCAGATCTCACTAGACAGCTGGATTTACCTCCATAAAACCACAAGTGACTGTTTTGGCTTTGGGTCAGTTTGGGAAACAGATGAAACCTGTGATCTTCAGTGATCTCTATTTCTCCATCACCATTGTCATGTGCAGTACTGTACACTGTACTTCTAGAAGAACATCCCAGTCCTGTGGATTTCCATCCTTATCTTGTTCCTAATTAGACTTACAACATGCTACCTTGCAGGAAAAGACTTATCTGGAAGTTAAGACCAGCACAATTTATGCTTTGCTAAATGCAAAATGCTGACCATGTATTGTTGTGACTTTGCACTCTGCTTTTACAGTTTCTTAGATCCTGCATCTAAATCATAGTCTTGAATTTCATTTGAAAACTCAGTTGTCCAGAGACTTTCTCTCTCCAAGTCTGTTCTCCACTAAAAGCTCTGATGCAGCAGCAAGAGTTTTTGAGATGAGTTCCTCAACAGCATCTGTTACAGCTGAGCAACCTCATAGACATGGGTTTTTTCTCAAGGAGTATCACCAAATTTCTCCATTCAGACATCTCAGCATCTGATCTTTTTGGTGCCAAGTTATGTGAATGGAAAATACAGGTGCTGTGTGCTTGTCCCCAGGCAATTGTTTGCAATTCCTAATGAAACAGAACTTCTAAATCTGCACATTCAATATGAGTTCCAGGGTTGTTGATGGGTGGCTGCATTTTTGCAAGAGTGTAATTTATGTTCTTCATCTGGGTTTTTATGTTTTATTCACAGAGGGATTGATTTCAAATGTCATTGCCTTGGAAAACACTTTCTGCAGCACTTCTCTGTTTAGATGAATGCTTTAGATTGACACTTGTATATTAGTTCTTCCAGTTTAGGAGATTCACCTTTCTAAGGTAAAAGTTGTCCAGCTTATCTCTTTTAGGAGGTGATGATTTTTCCTTTTCTCAGCTGTTGTGGCATTTCCTTGATCTTACTTTGTCCTTGGCCACATGAATCATGATGAGGGAAATCTATTTTCAATGGTGGAAGCTACTTGTTTGCCTCAATGTACAAGGAAAGACATTACCTTTATCATTAACTGAACATGAGAACATTAACTCCTTTCAATGCTTTCTTTTTAATATTACTGTTTTGTTACTTACCTTTGATACACCAGCTGTGGAGAAGAAAGACAAAAAAAAAGGGGGTTTACAACAGAATAAATATATAAAATGCTGCTTCTGGTGATTTTGGGGAGATGAATGCTAGTAGCAAGTAGGCACCGTTTTTTGACTTTCAAGATGTTTTTGTTTAGCTGGGTTTTGGGGGTTTTTTTCTGATGTAATTGTCACAAAAATGTGGTTTAAGAGCAGTTTTGTCTTTGGAAGCAGCAGCCTCACTGACATGTTGCCCTATGCACACAGGGATTCCGTCCTGCGCCCGGGATGCATCTGAGCCAAGCTTTGAACAGTTAATGTGGAGCAGATAAACCCTGATACCAGAGAGGGAATGGCACAAAGATGCTTGTCTTCAGTGATGCTTCTCTCAGAAATCACCTCATAACTTCTCACAGACTTGATTTTTATCTAGGGGTTTATCCTCACAAGTCAGCCCTCTTCCATTTTGCAGATGGGCTGCCTACAGTTTGCTGTAGGATGGTGGATGAATCACATGTAATTTTCAACTGTCTTATGGTGTGCCAGAGCACACTGAATGTCCAGAGCTGTTCTACAATCACGTGTATTGGTAACACACCTGTGTACTAAATCTTAATGAGAACAGAGTTGGTATGGCAGGGAATTTTCCCAGTACTCCAGTTCTGTTTAAACGTCTTAAGGGCAAAACTGGCTTTGGAGAGGTGTCTGCATAAAACCTTCCTCCCTATTAATCTTGGTGCTCTGTTGCTTGTGCCAGGATTGAGGGCTATTGTCTGTAGATATTTCACATGTAGGGCCTGATTTTTAATTTATTTATTTATTTCTAACACCTTCTTTACCTTGTCACTACTACCTTTATTTTTTTGGATTTCTGTTTTACACCTACGTGATACCAGAGTTAAATCTACAATACACAGATTTATGTCCTCACCACCTTCCTCTCTCTCCCCCAGCTCTCTTCATTGTTATTTTCTATGTCTGAGAAGCTTGAGCTTCCAGCTGCAATGTGGTGCTTTGGGGGTGGGGCTGAACTCGTGGTTTATTTCCAGTGGAAAAAAGCCACTGAATGCTTGCAAACACATGGTCATTCAATAATATACTGAATAAAGGCAATTCAGATGGCACCAGAAGGCTTCCAGGAGCTTTGTGAGATGGTGAACTGAGTTTTGCAAAGTGCTGAACTAGCAAGGTCCTCAGATCACTGGAGCATGGCACAGGGATGGTGCAAGGGGCAGCACATGTTTCTGGAAAGACTTTTGGGACATTACACTCTGCTTTTGGGTGATGTCAGTGCTATGCTCCTGAGGAACACCCTCCACACTGGTTCCAGCATCATTTGCAAAGAGAGGAGCTGCTCTGCAAAGAATTGCTACTGCTGCCAGTTGCTGGAGAACAGCTTCTGTGGAAAAAACCAGCTGGATGGCTCTGACGCTGATGGCTGGTATTAAGAGAGGTAAGATCTGATGGTAAATGCCAGTCTGTCAACTGACTGAAGCCTTCATATTTGTTATGAAACACATCTTGAGAACTGAAGTTAGGGTATTCCCACAGAAATGTTGTCCTGGGAGTCATGATGCAGTCAAAAGCTAAACTTATTTCTGCATAGCCTGTCAATCTGGGCTCAGTTGATGGGAGGATGGGTGATCTGAGTCAATCATGACCATGAGGGGATGGTGGGGTTCACTATGTGTATTGATAGTGGGAAAACAGGACAGCCACTGGTGTTCCTGACTGGGTAGAGGAAAGAAACTGCCATCTTTCTGTTTGAAATACACTGCTTTTATAGAATCAAGTTTACAGCAACACGGGAGAAAGAGGATTCTGAAGTTTTCTCTCAGCTGTTCAGGAGTTCACATGGCAACAGTTGGAAGTGTCATTGCAGTCTTCCCCCTGGTAGCTGCTCAAGAAACACTGGTCCAAAGAGAATTCTTCCAGCATGAGGTGACCCCTTCTAAAAAAATGATACACCATCATCTTTATGAGTAAGCCCAGATTCTGCAAGGATTTTCTTTCCCTGATTGGTGTTCAAATGCAGAAAGCACTGCCACCAGCATCCTGGGTACACTGCAGGTATGAAAGATGCTTGTACAAATGGTAAAGAATAGCATTAATTGACACATCTCCAGTTAACTGCTAACCTATGGGTGAGTACAGTGTTGTCACTCCTTTATATTTCAATAATCAGGGCTCTGTGAAGCTCTTGAAATAGAACATTTGTCACCAGATCAAACACCTTGGCTTGGCTTGTGAAGCCAAGGTCCTGTGCTGTGAATATAGAGACCACTGCTCAGTGAAAAGCCCCTGGTGTTCTGTTCTCACTTGAAAATGCCATGCTGTGGGCACAGCCTTCCATGAAAAAAACAACAAACAACAAAATCCCTGAGCCAGGAGCTGTCAGAGCTGAGAAGAAAAAGGCTTTGCTGCTTCTCAGAGTAATGCAGCTGCTGCTCAGGATATTTTAAAGCACAAATAGATTCTATTCTGCTTTGTAATGATTACTCAAGAGCACTGTGACATTTAAAAAATATCATTTCTATGGCATTATCTTTTGGTAAATGTAGCCACTAATTCCTAAAGTGCTTTCCTGAAAAACAGCCTCTTGGAATTTGTTTTTATTTGAACCCAGGTCACACCATCAGTCCTGGGGACTCAGTAGATGCTGAAATAGGTAGGGCTGGCCTCACTTTTGCCTTAAGCATGAATTCATGGTGTTTTCATAAAGTTGTCCTTATTTCTACTGCTTTTTTTTTACTCACAGACCTGGAAATTAGAAATGGAAAATCACCACTTAAGCTGTTGAGTATTTTGTGCTGACTCTCTGAGAACCAAATGAGGATGAGGTTTATAATATATATATATATATACACACACACATATATGTTGTCAGGTTTGTTTAGGTTTTTTCTTTTTTACTATTTTTTTTAATATAATTTCTGTTCTTTGTGTAAAGCTTTGGATGACACAGGGCTTTGGGAAATCTAGTAAAATATTTATCTTGAAGTTAGAGGGGTTTTTTTTCCTCCCTTGTACTTTTCACACTCCCAGCTTTTCACTTCACCACTTGATTTTTTAGTCACTTTCCATGCTTGTGCTAAGTCATAAAAGGTTCATCCTATGGGGTACAGGCTGGCACTTCTAAGAACAATCCTTGTTAATCTAATAGAACAATTAGTGAGAAAACAAAGCCTGAGAAATAAACACCAGCAGGGAAGCTGCCATGTTTGGCTCAAGCCAATTGGACTTAATGCTGTGTCATTAAGAGTAATAGGAAATAGCCCCAGAAAGTGTCTATTTTAGTGGAATAGGAAAACCAAGAGTGGAGTTTGACCCTATTCAAATTACCATATTAACTTTTAATCAAAAGCCTAGTGCTGAAAACCAAATTACTAAATTTGGGCAGCCTAGAGAACCACAGCAGAGGTTGACAAATACTGCAAATATGCTGAAAGTCCTCTCAAAAGGAGAAAAATACGGAATTTATCAAATTTTAGGTCTTTGTGATGTTTTTATGTTACCAAAAAAATAGCTGATTGTAATGTGGGATGTAATGCCCTGATGCTGTACATTAGAGGGAAGGTCCCTTTCAAAAATATCTGCTTGAGCTGGAAACCTGGTGGCTGGTGGTTCACTGCAGACAGGTCCAAGTCATTACCAGGAATAAAAAAGAAAAAACAAAACCAGATGTGTTTTATTGCTGGTCAGTTTTTTCCCAAGCTATTTTGGCACACAGGATGAACATCCACCAGGACCTTCTTCAAGCTCTAATTATCTGTACATGAGTAATAAGGGCTCTTAAGGTAAGTAAGATGGGTATATGAGGGTTCTTGTTCTCACCTCCTTGCAATTATATGGCAAACACTGGAGCAAAAATAACTGCTCCAAATACTGGATCCAACCCTGTTCAGTGTTCTCATTTAATGCCCAGCTGCCCACTGCTGTTTTACTGACACCCACAAACTTGCATGTTAATAGAGGAAGCAAGAAGCTGCCACAAAGGCAAACCCTTTACTCTGTGTAAAATGGTTTTGTTACAGCAGGATGTCTTCAGTAAACCTGTACCAAATAATTTACTAACCCCTTGCATGAGAAAGGCCATAATTTTTTTATTTTTTTTTTCCAGCAGCACTGGTTTTACCTTTTTAATGCATTGCCTGAGCTCTGAGGTAGCTACTACCTGCAGGACACGTAAGACCTTTGGCTGCAGTGTTATTCTTTTCCAAACAAAAGGCAAGAAGTTCCCAGGATGGCACTTTAGAGCAGAAGTTATCAAATGGGTTTGTACAGGGGTGTAAAGGGGTAACTGAAATTAGGTGTTTATTTAAAAATGGATCAAGTAAATTTGCTGTTGGAGCTGCAAATCTACAGACCTCAAGGAATGAACATACAAGCAGAAGCAAGAACCCTCCTCCTGCACTTGTGATGGGGGGAACCACTGTAAAACTCCCCCGATTTTGGAGACCCCCCCATGTTATCAGACACTTCCCTTACCCCTCCAGACCCACACCCTCTGTGCTCATATGATGCTGGAGCTCTGATTTTCCTCTCCCATGTCACTTGCTGTCACAGCTGCCACCCTGCACCAAATCCAACAACATATTGGCCTCTTCCCAGTCCTGTTTTGCACAGAGATGTCATTGCTCATCCATGGTTATGCATTGCTGCCCTGCCAGAGCCCCCCTGCCATACCTCTCCCAGGACTTCCTACCCCTTCACAGCCTTTCACTCCCCACTGGCACCTCTGACAGGATGAGAGGGCTCTGAACACCAAACACCATGTTCCATCAGGTCAAAAAGTGGCCCCTGAGTCCTGGCCAGGGTAAAGAAACATCCTTGGGTTTACACTCCCACAGCAATGGGGCTGCAGCTCTCAGGGCCCAGCTCAGGATAGAATCACAGCTCCTCACTGGCTTGTGTTAAAACTGGTCCCAAACACTGTGCAGCTCTTCCACCATGGGCAGGTTGAGATGTTTGGGGCAGTTTTGCCAGCAGCAGCACAGTGTGAGGGGACATGGGTGGGGTGTTTAATGTGGCAGTCCCAGGTGGTGGGCTGATGGGGCTCGTTGTCGGGCCAAGTGGTGCTGGCTGTGCACCCTGCACTGCTCCTGCATCGTGGGTAAAGCTACTGGTGAGCAGTGGCTCCTGGGCTGCTTCCACCAGCACACACTCACCTGCTTGGCTGCAGCAGGCAGCTGCATCAGGAACCTTGCCAAGCAGCACAGGGGGGAGGCAGGGGGGAGTGTTGTTTTTGCTGGCTGCAACAAACTCTGTTTTTACACCTCCCAGACAGGGTCAGCTGTCCCCACGGAGTGCTTGAAATCCTGGAATTTGTTGGCTGTTTTCTTTGGATACTGGAGTTGTTGTATCTGGACAGAAACTGAGGCGTGCTGTTGGACTGGGTGCATCCACTGGTCTGCTGTGCCAAGGAAACGTTGCCCACTCCTAGGACCTCTGCCTGCCTTATAAACAGAAAGGCTGCTTGCCCTGACCTGTGGCCCTCCAGAGAAGGAAGGCAAGTTGCCCAGGGTCAGAGCCTGAGCTGAGGCAGCACAATTTCCCAGGCTTCAACTTGATGGCTTTGTCTCCACCCCTCCCCTCTGAGGGGCTCTGGCAGGACTCCAGTGACTTTGCTCAGGGGAATAAAACACACCACAGAAAATCCCAGCACCTGAGGCAAGTGCCAGACCTCACCCAAGGGGCTGTCTTACAGACCTGAGAGAAAACACTCCAAATAGTGGATGCTGTACAGAGTGCCCGAGGTGTTTAGAACATCCTGGCCACACAACACGAGCTGGGGCTGCCTTCGTAGAGACTCAGCTGCGAAGCAGTTCCTGGGAGCAGCCAGCAGCTTTGAACCCTTCTGGGATGTCGCTGTCCAGCTTGGAAATGATTTTGTAAATGGGTTTCTTCCAGGAGGGGTCAGCATCCTTGCCTGCCCTGACTGCAGTGAAGAACTCCCTCAGGGTCAGGCTGGCCACCTCCAGGAACCGCCCTGGCACCTGCAGTGAGACAGGCATCAGCCCCTGGCACCATGGCAAAGTTGCACATCACATCATTGCCCCGACCCCCAGCTCCCCCTCCTCACCTCAAAGTCGTTCCCCTTGTTATAGTGCATGTTGAGGGTGCGGAAAAGCTCCGAGTCCCTGGAGACCCTCAGGGTACCGGGATCCACGGTGCCCTCTAGCAGAGCCTGTCGGGCAAACTTCTCCACCTGGATGTAGTAAAACTCACGGAAGTTGCTGAACCACTTGATGAGCTGGGAGGTGATGCAGCGGCTGAACTGCCAGGGAGGGGGGAACAGATGGAGGACAGGGATTACACCAGTTTGGGAGCTCCTGCACCGTGAGTCCCCACCAGCTCAGACATGCACAGCCCCAAACCCAGCCCTGCCCCAGGGATGCAAAAACACCAGCCAGGACCATGATGTGTGTGTGGGGGGGGGTACCTGCAATGCCTCTCCCTGATGAGATTGGGATCCCAGCAGCCCTGTGGTGGGAAGTATATTCCTAATGTGCTTTAATCCCAGCACCTCGATTGCACAAAGACCTCAGCTGGAGTATTGCAGCCAGTTCTGGAGCCCTCAGCACAGGACAGACATGGAGCTGATGGAGCAGGGCCA
>JAOEGS010010964.1:0-81616 GCA_025447755.1 Corythornis vintsioides
CCAATGACAGGACAAGAGGCAATGGGTGCAAGTTGGAGCACAAGAGGTTTAGGGTCAACATAAGGAAGAACTTTTTCACAGTGAGGGTGAAGAGCTCTGGAATGGGCTGCCGAGGGAGGTTGTGGAGTCTCCATCTCTGGAGACCTGTCTCGGTGCTTTTACCAGCTGCAGTACTGCACATGTGACTCGTGCTGAGCCAGTGGTGCTCATAATAAAGCAGATGTGTTGCCTGTGTTTTCAACTGAAAATGAATTATAACTTCAGCCACCTCTGTTCTGCTGATACGAGTAGGACTCGGTGCCTGGAGGCATGTTTCTCCAGCTGTTCAACCCAGTTGAACAGCTTAAGTGTTTAATGTTTGTCTGTGACCTCTTCCTCCCCTTCTCTCAACACATCTTTTGTAGATCAAGACACTTCTTTAGCCTCTCTGCAACCTGACTTTTCTGTCCTCCTGGCCTGGGGGCCCAAGTTCAAGTGTTTTTTGCAGACATTAGATCTATTTCTCCTGGCCTCATGAAATACCAAAGCCTTTTTGGGGATTGCTGCCCTAACTCTGGGACCACACTTACTGTCAGGCTGTACCTGCCTCCTGGAGGCAGCTTGGTCTTTAGGCTGCCTTTGCCATGTCGTGAGCACCAGCCTGACCATGTATGTTTTTACTTCTCTGCTGAAGTAGTAAAGTTTTTGCCTAGGACACAAAAAATGTCTATGAGTATTGCAGGGATGTGATGCTCTCAGGAAGTTGCCTGAGGAGGACTGGAGATGTCCCTGGCATGTGGGAGAAGTATCTCTCCCACCCCCTCAGGAGCTGTAGAGGGGTGACACTGTGTGTCCAGACTGGAGGCTGATCTGAGAGCAGATTAATTGTTTTCCAATTTGTTCAAGTTGGGTTTTTTTACCCCATTTTGACATAAATTCTTTTCCCTCAGAACTCCCTCGAATTCCAGGAAAAGAAAGTTGAGTGAGGAGGAGGCAGCCATCCCAGAAAAGATCAGAGTTCCTGATCCTGTGAGCAGCTCCGAGAGCTCAGAGAAAGAAGAGGATGAGAAAGAGAAGGCGAAAACTGTAAATGGTAGGAGCCTTTCAGTCCCTGGTGTTGACTGGGGTGTTGTGTTGCAGCAGCCCGACTTATCTGGCTGGAGGAAACACTGGTGAAGAACTGGCTATCCCCTTAGAATGCTTTTAGAAATACAGGACAACTAATTTAACAGCCCCTTCTCAAGTGGAGTTTTTGAGGAGCACAGATGTCTGCTGAGTCTAGAAAAAAAAATCTTCTGATTCACTGAGAAGGGATGGGATGGTGTTGCTTGAATGAAGCCTTGGGAACCTGATGCTGTACACTGTGGAGCACTTTCTCATAGGTCCCAGATGTGCTTGGGAAGGGCTTGTTAGCTGGCCTGGGAAGCCAGTGGCTTCTGTCTGAGGTGGGGATAGATCGTTTCCTGGTGCAGCTGAAGGCACCATGTGGGAGGCATTGGCTTGCAGTCTTACAGAGACCTGTGTGTCTAATATGCCTAGCTTGGTCTCATCTGCTGTAGACCAGCCCTTGGAAGCATGCAGATCTTGACAGGTTCTTTGGTGCTGGGAAGAAGGATGGGATGGAGGAGCAAAGTTCTTACCTATCGCAAAGCTAGCAGCCGTGGTGTTGGGGTGGGTGTGGAGAAGGGACCCTGCCCTCCCTGCTGGGGCCTTCCTGCACACCAGAGGTCTCCTCGGTGCGAGATGCACTCACACGGTGTCTCTGGCTCCCTGTGCAGCAGCCAGCCTTTCCCTGGCCACGAACTCAGGAGTGGATGTAGAAAGCAGTGAAGATGACGACTCTTTGTCAGAAGAGGAGACACCAACTAGAACAGCTGCAGTTACAG
Organism: Corythornis vintsioides; assembly: GCA_025447755.1. Classification (NCBI taxonomy): domain Eukaryota; kingdom Metazoa; phylum Chordata; class Aves; order Coraciiformes; family Alcedinidae; genus Corythornis; species Corythornis vintsioides. Next base: position 1,866 of record JAOEGS010010964.1, read on the forward strand.
TAAGACTCTCTTGGCTTTGAAGGCTGGCAGTGCGCTCGAGGCCAGGACTATTGTGGACCTGCTGGCATGTGTAGACTTGTGGGCTGGGGTGGAGTTCATATTTAAATGGCCCTCCTATGCTGGCGTAAGCCTTCTCTTGGACAATTGTCCCTCATGTGCATCCCTACTGAGCTCTATGGCTTTCCCAACTGCCAAACTGGCTGTTTAAGGTGCATTGTGTCCATTTTAGCCCCTTGCCCTATCTATAAGCTTCTAATTTATTTTGTTTCCTGTAGGTGACACCGGCTGTGGTGAGCAGCAAAGCTGCCAACTCTCTGCATTCTCCCAGCAAAGCCGCTGGCCCGGTGGGCAGAGCAGTGGGGCTTGCTGCTGCCAACAGGACTGTGCTCTCAACTAAGCAGCAGTCCCAAGCACCAGATGCATCTGCAACTCCAGCCAAGGCTGGGCAGAAACTGCCCAGTCCTGGGAAGTCTGAATGTGGCGTGACAGCTGCGGCCAAAGTAGGTCAAAACAAAGCGCCAGTAACGACCAGAGCACCAGAAAGTTCCGACAGCAGCAGCTCCTCGTCGGAGAGTGAGGAGGAAAAAGAGACGCCGACTGCAAAGGCCGCGGCGCCCAAAGCGGGTAAGGAGCCTGCAGTGTGCAGTGGATTCGTGTGAGTTCCAGCTTGGCTGTGAAGCAATGTGAGCCCTGCCTTCAGCAGGTTCCTTTCAGCTCCCTCTCTGGGAAGCTCAGAGCGATGCCTGTTCCTTGGGGAGGAGGCTGCAAGAACACTGCAAAGCAGCCAGCTCCAGAGCTCTGTGGGATAAATCCAGCATGCTCGCTCCTGGTTCAAGCGGCAGATTCTGTGCTAAGATAGATGTCTGGCAGCACCCAGCACTGCAGGGTTGGAGATGACAGCGTAGCCTGAATGGAGGAGATGCAGCACTAATACTGCAGATGCTTTCAGCTTTTTGGAAAGGCATTTCAGCATCTTCACTTGATTCCCAATTGCAGAGTGATTGTTTGGGGGTTTTGAAATCTTTAGGGAAACCTTTTTACTGCTTTGCAGTGTGTGTTGGGGGGTGGGAGGGTGATCACAGAATGTTAGGTGTTGGAAGGGACCTAGAAGATCATCTAGTCCAACCCCCTGCCAGAGCAGGATCACCTAGACTAAGTCACACAGGAACACATCCAGGAAGGTCTTGAATGTCTTCAGAGAAGGAGACTCCACAACGTCATTAATAGTTCACAGAAGCTCTGAAAAAGGTCATTCTCTTGGCCTCTTCTCAGAGGAGGCCCAATTGGCCTGGGTGCCCCTGCAGGAAGCTGCATGCATCTGGACAGATCTGCAGGGTCAGAGGGTGGCTGGAAGGATTTCTCAGCTCTGCCTGCACTCAGGGGAGTGGTGTTTGTGGGCAAACGTTTGTCTGGAGAAGCTGTTCGCAGCAGCCCCCTGATACTTTCAAGGAGGGCTAAGCCCTCTTCCTGCAAATCCCCTCAGCCCTCTCTGCAGCTCGGTTTGTTTTTCTGACTTCAAAAGCTGCATTATCATCATGTCCTGGAAGCCCAGAGGAGGCAGCAGCTGTGACATCTCCTCACTTGTGTTTCAGAGCTGAAGCAGGCATCTGGAGCTGCTGAGAGCAGCAGCGAGGAATCAAGTGATGAGACATCCTCTGAGGAGGAGCTTGCAGCTCCAGTGGTCCAGGTAACCTCTCCAATCCAGGGTCCATGTCTAGAGGAAATCACTTTTCTTCCCCTGAAGGAGAGAGGAAGTGCTGCTACGCTATGTTATGACACCACCCTCTGGGTGTGTTGCATCCTGAAGGCCAAGGCCAGGTGAAACATGCTGTCTGGCTGGGAGCCCTGCTAACCAGCATCAACCATTCTATCCCAGTTCCTCCTAGTGTCTGCATTTGAGTGAGATCTTTTGATCTATGGGATTAATTGGTGTACAGCTTCACAGATGTAGTTAGGCAGCCTATGGAGAAAGTGGCTTGCTTCAGGTACTTCACACTCTGGAGTCTGAACAAGCCTACCCAGGTCAGAATTAGCAAGGTAGCCTTCTTTAAAACAGATTCCATCCAGATCTCAACTGATTTCCAAGTTATTGTCTGATTCTACTGTTTCCTTTGTTTTTCCCTGTTCCCAGGCAAAACCAGCTGTGAAAACAGTTCAGGTTAACACAACACCAGTGAAAAGTGGACCTGCTGCTCCAGTATCCCTCAAGAAGAATGCAGTGAAGCAGACAGCACTGGCACCAAACCAGGCCAAACCTACATCCACACTTGTTCCTGGGGCTGCCAATCCCGATGACACATCAGAGAGCAGCGACTCATCAGACAGTGAAGATGAGGAACCTCCGTCCGTAACTCAAGTGTGTCCGTCCAGGACTCCACCTTTCCTTGTGTGCCTCTCCAGGGCTGGGAATTGCAGTGAAAAGAACATTTTGTAAATGCACGTGGTGTATAGAAAAGTCATGCTGGGGGCGGGAGGAAAGAGAAGTGGGGTTTTTAAAGATACCTCAATGTCTTTGCTCTGAGCTTTAATCAAGCCTTTGTGCCTGTCTTAAAAAAAAAAATAATCAGGATTTTTTGATAAAAAACCCCAGCAATTCTTCTCCCACCTGAAGAGGCAAATTGTCGTAGTTGAATTTGCCTCTCAGCTATAAATTGCAATAACTAGTTCCTCATTTGTGGAACTGTAGTGCAGTTTCACTTCCCTGCTGTGGAGCTGGCGAAGTGCTGCAACGTGCCTTGCCGGAGAGGACTGGTAGTATCGGCAGGCTGATGAGGAATGTGTGATCTTGATCTCTCACCTTGGGATGCTGTCCCCCCACAGGTAGATGAAAGGGTGCCTTGTGTCCTGCCAGTTGCTAATTTTCCTTCAGCATTTGCCTTTCTAAGGGGGCTCTGAAATCTCTTCTCTTGATTACAGTCTGATCACATTAATTATGCGGTTGGGGGATTTGCCTTATTTCACACTGTTCTTGTCTTGTGCAGACAAAACCTTCTTCAAAATCCTCCCAGGCCATCCCGTCCTCAGCAAAAGCTACACCAGGAGCAGCACCACTCTCCAGCAAAGCAGCTCCAGCAAAAACACTTTTACAGTCTGAGGGGCTGCCAACAGCAAAACCAGCAATGCCAAAGCAGCCCAAACCCACCCTGGGAAGGGCTGCTGCTCCCACCAAGCCTGCTGAAAGTACAAAGCCAGAAGAGAGCTCTGACTCCTCTTCCTCGGGCAGTGAAGAGGAGGATCTCCCTTTGCCTGTCAGCCAGAAGGTAGGTGGTACCACATGCAGCTCCGTGCCAGGGAATGGGGTATGTAAAGCAATTATTAGGCCTTGAATGCTACTACTGATCTCCATGAAACAGCAGAACAGTGTAGGATGTAACTCAGTCCTTTAGGGAGAGAAAATTTGATCTTTCTACTTGGAAACAAGTAAAGCCTAACTCAGCCGTACCAGAGGGGTTAGGGTAAATCTTTCTGATACTGTTTCACTACACTCATTCCTTGCCCCTCTGGAGTGGGCCTTTTGTGGGAGTCACAAATAGCTTGGTTTTGGCTCTCCTGTGAGGTTTTGTTTAACATTTTCTTGAGAGAAGGACTGTGATCTCAGAATAGATGCAAACTTAAGTGACTGAACTCATAGGGAAGCATATCCCTTCCTGAGATCATCCTGGAGACTTTCTGCATTGACTCTGGTCCACAGGACCCTTCAGAAAGTGCCCTGAAAGTGGCATTTTGGAGATGGCAGCTATTACATGCAGGGGAGGAAAGGGAAACTGGGGGCAGAGTCTCACATGTCCTTGTGAAGGAGGCTCTTTGTCAACATGTCCTTTCTCTGTTGACAGGCAGGAGCTGGAGAGGCTCTGCATTTTGTTGTCTTCATAGCCTTGGTCTGCTAAAGTGGGTGGAAGGGGATGCCTCTCCAACAGTTGGCCCTGTGCTGCTCTCTTCCTGCATGATACTTGTGAAGATTCAGCTTTGGGTGGTAGGAGTAGCTATTCTGATAGCTGTAGAACTGTAGAGACTCATCTGTTTGGTAGGTGAAGGACCCACTGGGATAGGTTTGTTACCCCTCGGTGTTGATTTGAAGCTGACAGCAACAAGTAGCTGGCTTTTTAACCACTTCATCTTTCCTCTTGCAAACTTGGCGATTACCCCTCAACAACCACAGTCAGGAGGAAGAGTTTGTCATCAAGGGAGCCCTATTTTTGCCAAACAGGCTGTTTCTTCCCGTGTTAGTAGCCTACAGGCAGAAACCACGAGTGAAGCCTTAAGATAAACCATTAGGCTGAGCTATGTCCACAGTCCTGTCTTCCCAGTCAAACTCTTCTTAGCTCATCCTCACCATCTGCTACTTGGGCATATGCTAACCACTGACTTACTGTATCCTGCAACTTCCTCTAGCTTCTGTGCAAGATCCAAACAGATACAGAGCGTTGGAAGCTGCTTCATCTTTCCCTGTGGGGGTGGATTAGCACAATTAAAATGAACATCATGCCTAAATTGAACTGCTTAATTGGTATGTTTACCCCTGAAGACTTAGGAATATTCAGTCAAAGAAGTTGACAACGTGTTTGCATATTTTGAGGGGGAAGGATGGTGATGGGGGACAGTCTGTATTGACCTTAAAGTTGCTATGTGCTGCTTTTCCTTTAGAACGGGTAATTCTGCTCTTGATTCCTCATTCCTAGATGTTTTGGACCAAAAATGGCATTTGAGCCCTCTAGGGGCAGGCTTCAGCTTCTGTTTACCAGGACTGGGTGTGAGGTGCATATGTGTGCATGAGTTGGGGACCTGTGTCTTGAGCATCCCAAGAAAACCTGTACAGGTTGCGCTGGGAGAAGTTGTATCTGCAAGTTTTAATTTTGGACCAAAGGCCGTGGTCAGAGGCCACATCTCCCAAGGGATGGAGGATCTCCTTCCCTCCCCGAACCCTGTTACCACTCCCTTACAGGTGACAGTCACACCTTTGCTGTGTTGTGACAGCTGAGAGACTGTCCCCACCACGATAGCAGTGCAGAGGCTGTGGTAGGTTGAGTGTACCGGTGGGCTCAGCACACATGGCTCAGTGGTTCCCCCTCTTGTCTGTTCAGTGCTGTGTGATGCAAATGGGCTCAGCAGAGTGGCAGATGGGCTGGGTGGGAGCTGAGTCATCACACTCTGCTGAGCTGCAGGCAGCTCCTGGGTTTGGAGCTGGAGAAGGAGCAGGAAATAAGATTTCCTCTTGAGTTATTTTCTTCCTCTCTGAGTTACTTTGGTACCTGTGACTCTGAAGTTGTCAGAAGCTATTTGCCCCTAGCACCCTGTTCCCTGGTGTCACTTGGCCATGCCACTGGCATGATCCCACCTGGGGCCATGCTGTGGGATGTTGTAGTTGTCAGTTGTCTAGCAGTGACTGAGGCAAGGTGGATGGAAGGTCCTTGGCCTTCTCCCAGGAAGATCTGAGGAGTTCTGAAGCTGTGTAAAGCTTATGGCGTTTTCTCTGTGGGTGCTGTTATGTCTTTTGTGACATGATGCCTCTGTGTGGCAGATCTTTCCCAGTTCCTTGTAAAGCTAGGAAACAAAGCAGCCCTTATGCCGTGCAGAACTCGGTCCCATTTTATAGAATCCTAGCAATGTCTGGGTTGAAAGAGACCTCCAGGCATCATCCAGTCCAACTCCCCTGCTGAGAGCAGGGACATCTGCAACTAGAGCAGGTTGCTCAGAGCCTTGTCAAGCCCCACCTTGAATGTCTCCAGGGATGGGGCCTCAACCATCTCCCTGGGCAACCTGGTCCAGTGCTCCACCACTCTCACGGGGAAATAACTTCTTCCTTATTTCTAATCTAAATCCATTCCTTTCTAATTTAAAACCATTGCCTCTTGTCATTTCACTACAGGCCTTTGTAAACAGCCCCTCTCCAGGCTTTTTATAAGCTCCCTTCAGATACTGAAGGGTGGCTATAAGGTCTCCCCAAAGCTTTCTCCAAGCTGAACAATCGCAGATCCCTCAGCCTGTCCTTGTAGGAGAGGTGTTCTAGTCCCCTGATCATCTTTGTGGCTCCTCTGGATCCATCCATCAGGTCCATGTCCTTCCTGTGCTGAGAGCTCCAGAACAGGATGCAGTACTCCAGGTGAGGCCTGACCAGAGCAGAGTGGCAGAATCACCTCTCTCCATCTGCTGGCCACACTTCTGATGTAGCCCAGGGTGTAATTGGCCTTCTGGGCTGCCAGCACATACTGTCTGCTCATAGCCAGCTTCTCGTAATTTCTGTGAGGGTCTTAAAAGTGAGTGAGTGGAATCTGATCTCAGTAGACTCTTCCCTTGCACAGCAGTGCTTGGGACAAGAGGGAGAGGAGCTCGTGTGTTCCAGTAGAGTGTGTGAATTCTTGAGTCTGCTTCAAGTAGTTCTCTTTCTTCAGTATTGCAAATCTGGCCTCTCTCCTGAGTTAGTGACTCACTAGTATCAAAACAAAACAGACAAGTGAGATTCACGATCCCCTCCTCCACAGGCTAATGTGGAGGTTTCTGTTTCTCTAAGCAGAGTCAAAATGTGCTTGGCTTGTTCAAAGAGCTCTTCTGTAATGGGATAAACATGCAGATGCTGTTGCCTGTTTAGTGTTTGGCTTAGAGTTGGTAAACACTGCCCCAGTGGCAGCCCTAGGTGGGGCTATGCCAGGAAGCTCGCTAAGATCCGGCCTCCTGGGAGACTGGTGCTTGTGGCCGCTGGGCAGGAGCAGCCCCTGTGTCCTCCTGGTCCTCAGCTGACGGCTGAGGGTATCACTGGTCCGGCCGCATGGCAAGGTTGGAAGTGAGGGGTGGCAGAGACCGCAGCCAGGCAGGAACCGCGCTCATCTTTTGAGAGCTCTGAAGCGAGCTGCCCTCACATGCAGGCTGGGTGGGCCCGCGCGCCCTGGCATGTGGGATGTGTTCTTTGACAGAGCAGCCCGGAGATGAGCGATGTGTGCAGTGAACTGAGCAGGTGCAGAGCGCTGCCAGCCTGCAGAATGTGGGCAGAGTTACCAGCTCTCCCTCTGCTCCTGCCACTGCTTGCCCTCAGCAGTGTGCAGGAGGGGTGCCTGCAGCCCTCGGCCTGGCCTGGGAAGAGATGGTCTCGCCTGGCAGTGGTGTGTCTGATGCTGCTATAACTGGCTTCCCAGTGCAGTCATGCTGGCTGCTTGATGGCCACCCATCAGAGTGATGATAGGTGCTGTAGAAAGACACAGACAAGGGAGGGTTTGTTTTTTTGGGGTTTTTTTTTGTTGTTTTGGGTTTGGGGGGGGGTTTTGTTTGTTGTTGTTTTTGTTGTTGTTGTTGTTTTTGTTTGTTTGTTTGTTTGGGTTGGGTTGGGGTTTTTTTAATTGTCTGGAGATAACTAAATTCTTGGACTTGCTGGAGGATCCATTTCCAAGCTGGGTCCTTGTCTGTCTCTGCCTGCCCTCTTTATTCCTAAGTGCTTGTGCCAGCCCAGTGTCCTTGCTGGGCTCTCCGGCAGCTCTAGGGTGTAGCTGCTCTGATACTGTCTCTGAATCATGCAAGCATTTTGGCACAAGGCTTCCTAGCTCCTATCAATTCCCTGAGCTGGGTGGGAAGTCCTACTTAAGTGAGAGGCTTCCTTGGAATAGGGGGTCTCAGGGTTGCAGAATCCCTCAGGCTCCTATCCAGACAATGTCAGCCCCAATAAGGAATTGTTAATAGCTTATGCTGTGTGCTTGTGCAGTAAAAGACACTTGAGCGTCCTGGCCAAAGCACGTTGCTAAATGCAGCCATGTGTGCCTTCAGCAGCTCAGTCCAGGCAGCAGCTGAAGCCCCTTTCAATGCTGACACGCCAAGGATGGAGCGAGTGTTAGTAACAGCTGTGTTAGGGTAAAATAAATCCCAGCTTGAGCTGAAACTGCTCTTAAACTCCTAAACAACACCTGTACTAATAGCACATTTCTGGGCCTGTGTTTCTTTTTTGTTAAGAGGCTAACAGAACAGCCTGGGCTTGTTCCCAGCCTGAGCCAGGCTGCTAAAGCTGTGCCACCTGAAAAAGCAATGGGAAGCACCTTGAAAAGCCAGGCCTCAGAAAGTGAGAGCAGTGACTCATCTGACAGTGAAGAGGAGTCCCCTGCAGCACAGATGCAGACTCCACAAGCTGGTAAGTCTCCTGGTAGCATCCAGGATCCCTCACCTGCATCCTTGTGGGTATCCTTCTCTCCCCTGCATGTGGAACAGCCCAGCCTGTTGTGGTAGTTCCTTCTCTGCACAACCACAGAGAACGTCTCTTTCTCAAGGTGACAGTCTCTTATGCTTTTCCTGCAGGGAAAGCCAATTCTGTACCCCAGCCAACAACTGCAAAGGCAGCACCGGCTCCAGCACCAGCCCCAGCCTCTCCACCTGTGGACAGCAGTGATGATTCCATCGAGGAGTCGGATTCAGAGGAGGAAATTGTCCCTCCTTCCCAGGTAAGGAGCTGCTGACCTGCTGGGTGTGAATGCTGTTAATCCTGCACACTCAGGAGGTCTCAGGATTTGTGAGGTGGTATCTGGGTGGTGATGATTGGCACACAGAGGAGCCCTCCCATGGGCCAGATCAGGTTTTCTTGGCAGGATCCCTGGGTCTTGCTGACCTTAGCTCTGGGTGCAATGTCTTGGCTGCAGCAAGCTTGCTGTTTTTGAGAGCAGTGGAGGGTGTGAATGTTTTGGCAGGTTGATGAGTAGGTGCATGATCCCAGGCCTCCTCTGGGACTCTGTCCTCTTTGTACTACTCCAGGGAGTTGGTCTGGGAAAATGGCCTGATCCTTGAGGCGTGGTCTTTCCATGAGCTGGGTGGCTCCATGGTGACCCACCCTCTGGTTCCTCCCAAACCCTTGGATATGTGCTGTGGCTGGAGATCTCTGGACTCTCCCTTCATAAACCTTGGGAGGATGGAGGGGTCTGCCCTGAGGGCAACACGGTGACCTGCTGCCTTTCAGCTGGAGGAGCTGTGGACAAGGGAGATGACCCCAGGTCTGTTCTGAGGGCTCTGCTGAGTGTCATGGAGACAATTCCTGCTCTCTTACCTGAGTCTCTTCACGTTGTGTGTCCTGATGTCTCCACTCCAATCTGACAGGGCCATGGCTGAGCTCCTACAGCCTGAGCTGCCTTGGTGCAAAGCTGTACTGGGTGTCTTTGCACCTTTGGTGTAGTTTGTGCCCATGAAGGAAACTACATGAAGAAGCATTGAGAAACGTGGCTGCCGTTCCCTGCCTAGATGGTGTTACCTCGGCTGGTGCTCTGAGCCCAGGGCTTAGTGGCCAAGTGCACTTCTTGTCCCACAGACTGTTCCCTGTCTGGCCAGCACCCTTGCTGGGAGAGGGGGATTATGTGCACTCAAGGAAATCCTTCCCCATGTTGGCTTGGTGCTGTGGCCAGTGGAAAGGCTGTCTCCTCACAGCTGGTGGGCAGGCAGCCAGCCTGAGCAGTCCTTGATTAAAGCATGTTTATAGTACCAGGACTGTATAAAATAACGCAGTTGCTGTAACTTGAGCTTTGTGCAAGACGGCTGAGAGCTCACATCAGATTGGCAGCTCTCAGGATGGTGGAGTGTTGCCTTACTTTCTGAAGGCCAGATGTTGTATGAGGGAAATGTCAGCCCACAAAGGCCCAGCTTGTCAAGCGATCTGGAGAAGGGAGGGCTGCTCACGTAGCCTCATTTGTAACACAAACCAGAAGGCTGAGCACTCTTTTGTCACTCCTGCTCCCCCCTCTGCCATTTCTGCCTTGGACCTGATGTCAGTGTCAGGCTCTTCTATTTTTAACCCCTCTTACATTTATCTTGGTTGGAGATTTCCACTGTGAAGAAAAAATAATGCTTCTTGTTAATTTGCTCTCTAATCTGTGGATTGTGGACTTGAAGGCAGATTTGTCCCGTGGTTCCTGTCTTTACTTTATCTCTGTTGCCAGTTAACTCTCAGTGTGTGATTTCGCAAGAGTGTAGGAGATGTTCTGCAGCCTAAGTACCTGCTTTGCAAAGTAAGGTTTGCATTCTTAGTCTTGCTGGTGCTGCAGTGGGTCAGGAGTTCACAGCCTGCAGGCACAACACATCTTGCCTGCCTGCCCTCAGGATGGGTGCCTTTGAGGCACTGAGCTAATGCTTTACCACTCCTGAGGTGCTGGCCCTCACTTCTCTGCTTCTGGCTGTGCCAGAGGCCCTGCTCAGGGCTCACAGAGCAGGCCTGCATAGGGAAAAAAAAAAATCAATAAATAAGCCTCGGTGTTGTGCTGAAAACAGTGGAAATGCTCAGGAGTTAGTGGTGGGTTGGTGTGTGCTCCTGTCTCCTACCTCCAAGTTTGCTCTGTCCTGACATTCTTTCTCATGTGTTTTAGAGTCTATCCCAGCAGAACGTCAAAGTGACCAAGGTCTCGGGTGCCATCGCTGCCAGGGCTAATGCCCCACTGCCTGTGGGCAAGGGGGTGAAAGCTGCTGCTGGCCCTGCTGTGAGCAGAGTGTCCCAGAGCTCAATCAACTCCTCGGAGCAGGATGTGCCAGCCCGAGAGGTAATGACAGAGAGACTGAAATAGGGAGGGAGTTTCCCAGGGAAGAGTTGGCAGAGGGTTCTGCTGGGGGCCAGGGCCATGTCCCCAGCAAAGGGAGCATATTTGCAGATGGGGCAAGAGGAGAGTACTGCTCTGTTTTAACCACTGTTACTGCAGCATAATGTGAGGCAGATGAGCAGAGGGTAGCCCTGTCCTTGCCTTACAGCCAGCTGGCTGGTTTCCTCCTCTTGTAGTAGTGGTGCTCTGGGCAGGCAGGAGTTGTCCGTATGGCTACAGCTGCCCATGGGAAAGTGGAAGGTGGGTTCTGTGTGCCTTGCATGAGAGATTACTGTGCTAACTTTGAAAGAATTGGTGACACGAAGTGGAAAAGTATGTCTGAAGAAGGGCTGAGGTAGTACTAACCCATCTGCTTGTGAGCTGCTTCTTACAGTTTATAGACATGAGCAGTTATTCCTTATTCCAGATGTATTCTGTCTTCCTCTTCCTAGGCCCCCACTCCTTCTTGCCTAAAACAAATGGGTCCTGTGGGAAAAGCTTCCTCAGCCAATGCTGCTGCCCCGCAGGCTGCATCACTCCTGAGAAGTCCCACTGCCAAGTCAAGGAAACCAGGCCAGCAGCCAGCACAGGATGCCAAGCTGAGCCAGGCTGTGCCACCTGCCCAGACAGAGGACACCTCAGGCAGCAGCAGTTCCTCAGACAGTGATGAGGAGATGATGCCCAAGCAGCCACCCAAATCTGGTCAGTTCTTCAAAAAACGTGTTCTCAGTGCTGCTGGCCAGGCCAGGGTGGGGACAGCGTTCTGTTACCCTGTGGGAGATGTCACCTTAATGTAGTGGTTGGAGAGGGGTTCCTCCTTTGCAGGGTGGCAGAATGCTCTTTGTTTGGAGACAGAAGGTCTTCTGGTGGCAGTAACTGCTGGGTAGATGTGCTCAGCCCCAGGCAGCAGTGGTCAGTTTAATAGGCTGAGCTCTGCTCCTCCAGCAGGCTTGCTGCAGAAACCAGGAGGGACCCAGCCGGCCCACAGCTCCTCGTCAGAATCCAGTGAGGAGGAGGAGGCATCAACAGCATCACAGGTATGGTACCTGAGCAGGCTGGGATTCTTTTAGGTCTTGCAACTGGTCTCTCAGAAGAACAGAGAGAGGTTTGAATTCTTGGCCCAAGCAAGTGGTTTTGCCAGCACAACAGTGGGAGTTCCCCAGTGCAGTGCTCTGACCATCTAGAGGCTTTTCAACCTGAGATGCTTCCCCAGTCAACTAGGCCTTGGATTCAGGACTCATGGTGCCTTCCCCAGGGGAAGGGATGGGAAGAGATGGTGCCTCGCAATGGTTAAAACAGGAGAACTGTTGCACAGTGCCAATAGCAGCATGAGTTTTTGTGGTGTTTTTTTTTCCTCCTTCCACTTTTATTTGTAAGTTCAGCCATGTCCAAGCCATTAAATTTCCTTTGTAAGTAACGTGCAGGGCGTGCAGCACATCTGCAGTGCATTAGCTGTGCTTGGGTGCATGCTAATGGCCAGGAGCCTCCCCCAAGCCCGCTTTACTGGGCGAGAACAAAGAGGAGAACCTCTCATCATCAGCTCTTGCTGCTGTCAGCTCTGTTGGTGCTGGCCCCTCGCCTGGCAGCCCTGGCCTCTGCAGGGCTGGCTGAGTGGTGCAGGATCACTCTGTGGGTGGCCAAAGGTGGGCCCTGCTCTCGGGAGTATGGGGGCAACAGCAGCAGAGACAGATCTGTGTGTCTGGTGTGGAGGAGCCTCGCCTGCTGTGAGTCCTCAGTGTCTGTACTGTTTTAGTCCCTCCTTACAGGCTACCAGGGCCTCTCCAGAACTCCAGCAGCACCCCAAGCACCAAAGACAGTTCCACCCCAGCCTGTAGACAAAGCAGGACAGGGAAAAAACTCCCTTGCCAAGACCTCTGTGAACACAGCCCTGGCCGACAGCGACAGCAGTGACTGTGACTCTGACACAGACATCGACCAGGTGGCTGTGAACCACAAAGCAGGTGGGTCTCCTTTGGCAAGGTCGGGAATCTGGTTGGCCCAGGAGCCAGGCTGTGCTGGCACAAGAAGGTGATACTGGGAAAAGGCCTTGTTCCCAGTGTGTCTTCGCTGCAGAGTCCAGCAGCGGGGAGTGCTGCTGCCATCTACTGGCCGCTGCACTCCCCTCTGCCTTGGCCTCTTCCAAGTTCTCCTTTAACTGCAATAATGAATGCAGTTAATGGGAGCAAGTAGGCCTCTCCCTGAAACTAGTGCACACTGTGTTGGTGTGCTGCAGTAGTGGTGGCTTCTAGGATAGGTTTCAGTGCTGGTCAAAGAACATCTGCTGTACAGTGCTGGCATTCAAGCCTCCCCTTCATCTTTCTGGACTCTGTAGCAGGTCTGGAGGGCAGAATAGGGAAGCAAGTGGGAAGATTTATGGAGAAGCAGACTGTACTGCCATTTCCCTGTTGTCCTGGTTTGTTGGCAAATTATAAAACTTGGAGCTGGAAGCAATTTCTGCTCCAGCGTGACCTTTGCACCTTCAGATGAGCTCTGGTCTGGCTGTGACCTCTAGCCCACTCTGGAGGCTCACATGGCTCTCTTGGCCTCTTGGGCACATCACTAAGTTGTGCAAAGGGATGTTGAGGAGGTCAGGACTTTATATAGGTTAAAGAAGGCACAAGTGCTGAGAAATAGGCAAGTGGTGGTGGTTAAACATGATCATGTAGATACTCCTCCACCCTGGAAAGTCCCTATGTTCTGGGGAAGAACAGCTCTGTGTTCTCCAGTTTTGTGCTACAGTTTCTTCCAGTCAAACATCCAAAACTGTTGTGGCTGCTGCCACCCACTTCCCTCATCAGATACTTGATCTCTGACTGAGGCATCTTTCTCTGCTGCAGGTGGGATGGCTACAAATTCTGCTTTTGGGCAGAGAATTGGGTGCACCTCTTGAAACATGGATTTCCATCCTCCAGTATCTGTATGGTTTATGTAATGTCTGCTCTCTGAGTTGTCTTCTCTCTCATCACTATTTCTGCAGAAAACAACCCCCCTCCAGGGCAGGAAGCTGCAGGAGCCTCCAACAAGGAGAAAGTGGTAGGAAAACCAGAGCCAGGTCATGCCAGCCTCAAACCTTCCCCACTGAAGAAAGCCCTGGCTGTGAAAGAGAATGATGTTGGGGAAAAAGGGGCACAGGTGACCCCAGCATCACATGCACCACTCTCCATCCCACAATCAGAGGAATCAAACTCAGGGTGCGAAACCAAGGTGGCCACTGCTGCCAGAGTTCCTGCAGTGCAAACACTGGAAGGGTTGGAAGCAAAGAAGAAGAAGAAAAAGGAGAAAAAAGAAAAGAAGAAACCGTCCTCCACAACAGACAAGGCTGTGAAAACATCAAAGAGCAAAGACAAAGAGAACAAGAAACAGAAAACATCTCAGAAGCGGAAACGGCCAGAAGAGAATGAGGCTGCTGGGCAGCCCAAGGAGAAGAAGCAGAAAGGACAAGCTAATGAAGAAGTAAACAAGAAGAAAAAGAAGAAAGCAGCTGGTGATGTGGAGAAGCTGCCAGGCAGCAAGGAAAAGAAAAAAACAGCTAAAAGTAAGTGTTGCTCACTTCTGTTCTGTTTGCAACAGGTTCTTGCAGCTGCTGCTGCATGTTCAGCCTGTGGTGTGGGGCCTTGCAGGTAGCAACCACTTTCCTGTTAACTTCCTGCTTGGCTGCTTCCCTCTTGGCACATCCAAAGCCAGTACCAGTTTAACACCCCACTGAAGTGTTTTCCTGCAGTCTTGGCACCAGGTCCTGTTGCAGGTAGCAAGCTGGGCTCTCCCTCCCTTCTCTCCTGCTCCTGTCACAGTGGGAGCTGTTAATACCCATGCTGATCCTTGCTGCTTGCAGAGCAAGGCATGACCTGTCCCTCCAAGGCTTTCTCCTTTCTGGCCTTTACCCTATCTAGCTGAGGGCTGGCAGAGGGTGGAGGTGAGTCTGCATTGAACCTCCTGAGGCCTCTTTGTCCCCATTGCATGGCATGCTCTGGGCTGTGGGGAACTCTAGTTGTCAGCCATGGGGCTGTGCTCCATATCTGCAGAGCAGATTGGCTCTGCTTAACCCCCTGGCTGCCCTGGCTCCTCTGTGGCAGACAACCCAGCGCTAACCCAGTGTCTGGGCATGTCAGGCAGAAGGTTCCTGACATGCTGTGGGCACAGCAGAGGAAGCCCAACCTTCACATGAGCATGGCTGGCCCCTTGCTGCCAGCCTCTTAAAAAGAGATCAGCCTTGAAACCTGCACTGGCAGCTACTGCCACTCCCGTGGGGCAGCGATGCCCCTTTCTGACCCCACCTGATCTGTGCCTGTGCTGCAGCAGGTTGAGCAGCTCATATGAGAGACTTTACTCGAGTCTATTGCTGCTGCTTTCAAACCCCTGGAGAAAGAGGAGGATGGTACCAGCCTCCTGCTCCTCGCTCCTAATTGTTTCCTGCCCCTCTTGTCTGCACGTCTCCATAATGCTCTGTTTGCTTCCCTAATGCAAAGGCAGTCTTTGCAGTGCAGTGCAGACTGCATTTGCAAGTCAGAGCTGGTTCTGTACTGGATCTTGTAGTCTTTTTTGGTTTGGTTTTGTTTTTTTTTTTTATTTGCTTTTTTTTAAGGGTGATGGAATGGGTGGGCCAGATCTGATGGGGCTTCTGTTCTGCAGAGGTGCAGCCCTTCATTTTTGAGGAGGCAGGTTCATCTGCCATCCCTTGTATGGGCTTTTGCACAAGGGTGACCTGGAGCCTTTTGGAGCATTTACGCTGAGCTGAACTTTGTGTCCATCCTGTGTTCATAGCTCCCCCTGCTCTCAGTTCTGGCATGTGCTATTCCAGCACTGAAGCAGTTCCTTAGAGTGGGTGAGCAGCAGGAGGTGGAAAGAAGAGGATCCTGTTAATTCTGGGCACACATTTGCACAGGTGTTGGGATCCAACCCCTTTGGCTCAGAGGTGCTGGAGAAGGAGCCCTGGGTACAGCTGCTTTGCAGCTGGTGAGTAGCCTCACCCAGCTACTGCTCTGGAAAGCTTGCACAGGTTTAGATATGTTCAAAAACTTACTGGGCATGCTGCTGCTACTCTGGGCTCCACCTCAGAGGCTCACAACATTAAAGTCCCTCTCCTAGTTTTCTTTTTTTCCTCTCCCAGAAAAAAAGACTGGAAAAGAAAAGAAGAGCAAAAAGGCATCTTTTGAAGGGGAGCTGGTAGGAGATGGCTCTGCTGAGGCTCACAAGAAGAAGAAAAAGGTTTGTGCAAGGCCTTGGGATGAGGTACCATAGGAAAGGCTGTTTTGAACTGGGGTTTTGATGCTTCTCCCTGCAGCACAGCAGGCTGGAGAGAAACAGCGCCATGTCCCAGCCTTGCTGGCCGTACAGGGGAGGCTGCAGTTAAATGTGCCTAGTCTTGAGACACCATGGCCTTTGGTTGGGATTAGGGTGCCTCAAGGAAGGGCTTGTTCCTGTATTGCTCCCCCATTCATTGAGTTGTTTTCAGCAGAAACGAGCTCCTGAGGTCTAGGAAGGGGGGCAGAGAGAAACCATGGGGTGTTCCTTGTAATGGCTGCATCCCTGTGGAGATCATAGCCAAGAAGGCTCTTTGGCTAGTGGCTTTTCATGTTTGTGGTGTAGATGACACTGATCTAGTTTTTCACACTTTTCTTTCTAGAAGAAGAAAACAGCTGAGCCTGAAGGATTGTGAGAAGGTACATGGCCCGTGGGGACTGTCAGTTGGTGCCTCTGAGCAGCAATATCCTTGGCCAAGTTCAGTACTCCTGGGAAGTCTTGGGAAGACAGTGTGCCCTCCGAGTGCCCTCGGAGTGTCTGCTGAGCCAGCCTGGCTTTAGGTTAGAGGGCCAGGGAGTGCAGCAGAGTGAGAACAGTCCTGCAACAGTGTGCTGGCTCCTCTGGATGTGGTTGACCTCAACTCTTTAGCTGCTGAGAACTGAATGTTCAGCCTGGGCGTGGCTGTCCTCTGTCATCAGCAGAGATAAATGGCCTCTGGCAGTGTCTGTCTTTCCCTGCTGACCACAGGGAGCTTGGAAAAGGAATGTGGATTAGATGATGGTGATGATGCAGCCACCTGGAGGTGGACCAGATGACTCTGCCCTGGCTCTGCTTGGCTGTAAGGCTGTTACTCTTCTCCCCCACCCCTAACTCTTAAATCCTCTCCCCAAAGGTATTGCATCCCTGTGATTAAGGATTTGTGGGTGAAGATCAAACAGAAGAGAGGAAAAGGAAGATGATCAGGAGATTTCCAACTTTTTTTTCTAAATAATAATTTATAACTTCTTTTAACTGTGACTTTTAGAGCAAAGCAGTGTAACTTTCTGCCCCCTGCCCTGCTGGGGCATAGAGACTCCTCCTGATGGCTCATCTGTTGCACAAACTGAACTGAACTGAATTGAAGGAGGCAGGTTGACCAGAGAGGAGACACCTTGTATAAACTGTTTTTCTCCTAGTTGACACTCAGCCATCTCTTTCTCCTCACAGAGCTATATTTTTAAAGATAAACTTTTACCTTTTTGTTGGTTTCGTTTTGTTTTGGTTTTTTGTCTCCCCCTCCTCCCCCTGTGAAATGTGGTTATCAGTCCTTTTGCTACTATGGAAGAGAGCTCTTCGGTTTACTTTTTATTCTAACAATGACAGCAGTGATTTTTCGGGTCCCTGGAGTTGCACTGAACAGCTGTGTCCAGAAGCTGTTCTTAGCCAAGGCAGCATAATCTTTTGTCATTTTTTATGGGATACAAAATAAAAAGGAAAAAGAAAGGTGAGATTTTGCTTCAGCTGCTTTCAAATGAAAGGAGGTGGCCGTGGGCAGCTTGTGTTCCTCCTGCCATTCTGAGCAGCCTGCTCCAGGCTCTGGGGAGAACAGAGCTTTCTTGTGCCACCCTCTTCAGGAGGTTGCTCTCCTCTCCCCTCACACTGTGATTCACCTAAAAGTGACTTCAGCCTCCCAAGCCATGCTGGGGTGCCAGGGAGATTAAGTGATGCACCAGGAACAGGGTAAGGAATATGTATGGTCCTGGATGGACACAGATGTCCAATGGTCTTCACAGAGTTGTTTTGGTTTTTTCCATTTTTTCTTAAGGTTCATTTATTTTTATCCTAGGAGAGCTGCCAACTGTTTGCAAGTACCCTCCTAAAATTGCTTACAAGAATTTCTTACTTTATTGAAATCAGATACATTCAGAAAAATTAGAAGCCCTCTGCCCATTTTACCCACTGCTGCAGCTGCTTCAGTGGAAGGCAAAAGCTGAACATCTATCTATAAAATGGAGCACTTCCCAGTAAAACCCCTTTAATTCTTCTCTTAGGTCTTCAACCTACAGGCATCAGTGAAGAAGCTGGTGGAGGTTGTTTTGCTGCTTTTAATGTTCATTAGGTGCAGGCAAAGTGTTAGGGGTGTGTTCTTTAGCTGGGGTTAGCTCTGTGCCTGCCCCTGCCTGGGTGCTGGGGGATGCTGATGAGTAAAAAGGAACAGATCTATGGGTCTAATATCACTGAAATAATTTTCCAGCCTGCTTTACCCATCCTCTGAGGGGTCACTTTGGCTCTAGCACTGATTCTGAGGACACCCTGTCTGGTGCCCTGTAGCAGGGGAAGGGCTGCATTCTATGGCTTGAGGGGCAGGGTTGCAGGGGGGTGGCTGCTGTCAGTCACTTGGGAAAGCCAGGTAAGAGCAGAAATGCAAATAGAGCAAGAAAATCAAACGTGTGCTGGGATGATGAAGAGAAGATGGGCATGTGCTGGCATCCTCTTCTACTCGCCTGCTCAGGGGGAAAGAGAAGAGAGAGTAAGATACTTCCACAACTTCCCAGACTGCTTTTCTGTCTCCACCATGTCCACCTCCTCAGCAGTGCTCTGGTGCTGCCCTGGCTCTTGTGGATTGGCCTGTACCTCCCCCGGTCTCCCCACTGTGCCCCAGCCCCCAGGGATTTCCACTTTCTGGTCACACAGCTGCTTGGATGCTCACCTTTCTCAGCACCCAAACTGAGCATGTCCACCCCAGAGAAGATCACTTCTGGCTCCTTGGTGGCAGCAGCAGTGAGATCTGCAAAGGGAGGGGAGGATGGAGGTGCTGGAGCCCTGGAGCTGCTCCATTGCCCCCACCATTCTGGGAGCAGTGGGGAAGAGGCTGCACCCACCCAGGGGTTTGGGAACAAGGAGGGGCTCAGGGAAAACCTTGACTCCGTGCCTCAGCTCTAGCTGCAGCTCCTGCTGGAGGACTGTAGTTCTTAAGGTCACCTCCAGCCCTAACACACTGGTACCAAAGAGGGGTGACATGTTCTGTCTCTCAGGCATCTTCCCTGGCAGCTCTCCTCCTCCTTGATCTCCACAAAACTGGGGTGCCACACACACTGCTCATTCCTCTCCCCCATCCCCTTCCCTCTGACCTACCAGGGCAGTCCAGCTTTCCCCGAGTGGCAGTGCCCTCAATCCTGGTGCCATTTCTGTAGGAGCACCAGCAGTAGCCCGTGGCAAAATAGCACTGCTTGGGCAGGTAGTCACCATTCTCATCACACTGTGGGCGGAACCGACCCGGATGGACATCCCCAAAATTGGCCTCTGCCTGGCATTTAGTTTGCACTAGGGCAATAAAAACAAAGGGGGAGACACTGTGAGCCCCCCCAGATGGCCTTGGTGAGGGGATTTTCACCCAGAAGCAGTTTAAATTAAAGTTCAAATGTGACCAAGCTCCCCCTCCCACCCCGTGAGCTTTGTAAAGCTCTGGGGCTAGATGAGGACTGAGGATTTGGTGTGGTGCTTTGGCTTTCCCCAGAAAGCCAGACCCAACCCTCCCCAGCTCAGCAGCCCTCACAGTACCTTTCTCTGCTGGGATTGCCTTGTGCTCCTCCAACTTGGGGTTCTTGGCCATTTCAAACAGCAGCCACTTGTGCATCCAGGATTCAAAGGACTGCAACAAGAAGAAGTGGCATGTTAACCAGCAGCAGGGGTACATGCACCAGGAGGGAATGTCACAAGCTCCAGCTTGGGCCAAGAAAGGTCATAAGTACCACCACCTTGGGATGGGAGTAACCTAAGCCTGGCTTAAGCAGAACTTTGTTTTTCCAGGTGGGGACACGCCCAGACCCTCCCCAAAGCAGTGTGCTCCTGGAAGGGAAAGAGCAAACAAGCACTGACCTTCCAGTCCACATCAGTCATAGTCTTCTTCAGGCTCTTCAGGTTGTCCATCAGGTTATGCTTCAGCTCTGGGAACATCTTACTGGGATCTGCTTGCTGCAGTGACCATCATGGTGAGACATTGCAAAGAAAAATGAGATGTGGGGGATAAGCCCTGCTTATATTAACCAGCCACAAGCTCCCACCAGCTCTGAGCACTCCAAGAGACAGTGAGCTGGAAGCAGAACGTCCCATTGCTGCCTGCAGCGCAGCACAGGGGATAGCTATGGGGTTGGTGGGGGAGTGGGGGACCTTACCAGAAGCAGGTGCTTCACTTGGTCCTCAGTTTTGTTGCTAGGTGGGGGCATATTCTCAAGAGAAAAGGCAAAGGGGCAGTGTGAGCATGAGGGCTAGCAGTAGGCCCCATAGACAACAGGCAACAGCCAGTGCCAAGCAGCAGTGGGCATCTCTTACCATGATGTCTACAGAGGGGACAAGAGGCAGGACCTTCATAGCCATGGGTGTGTTCACTATGGCCATCTTCATCTTATTCACCGGCTTGGCACCTGTCAAGGAAGGAATGGTGTGGTGAGGAGCACCAGGTTAAGCGGTGCAGTGGGGACTTGTCCCCTCTCCCCAGCCACCCCCCACCACCGTGCTGGTGTCTGTGGGGCTACTGACTGGCAGGCAGCTTCTTCTGCAGTGCTTCCAGCTGCAGGGCCTGGGAGGTCTTGGTCAGCTTGCTGATCTGCCCGTTCTGCTGGTAGACGAAGTAGACGGTGACAGCCTGGCCAACAATTAGCAGTGCCACTAGAATGGAGAGTGTGGAGAGGGCAGCTTTGCGACCCAGTGCAGACCTGCAAGACAGAGGGGGAGCTCATCCTCATTTGCCAGCAACAGGAGATGTCCTCATACTCTGACATCACTACCCCTCAAACATCCCTCCTTCAGCAGCCCGTGTCACCTCCCTGCACTGCCCCAAACTCCCACCTCCCAGGGAGTTTGCAGCCAGACAAATGCAAATTCCTTGATCTGGGCATGCAGAAGTGAAACCTCGGTGTGAAGGTCACTCCTCAATTCTGGGGGAACTGAAACCCACTTTGGGGGTGGGGGACCCAAGGAGGATGTGGTCACATGGGGGCTGCTGGCAGGGCACTGCCAGGGGACTTAGGGGCACGGCATCACCTGTTATGGGGTGATGAAGCCACCTAAGCCTCGCTGCTCTTGAGGGCAGAGGACCTCTCTCGTGGGATATTGGACTGCACTTAATTTTTCAAATGTTGTTCAAAAAGCAGAGGTGCGGGGCACCCCAAGTGCACCGACAGCGCGCAGGCATGGCAGCCTGGCTATGTGGCCGTCGCTGTGCCACCATTGCGCTCGGGTGCCCAGGGTAGGCAAAGTCGAGCTCCGGGGGCTGCCCGGTGTGCTACCAAGGGCTCCCTGGGCCATGTCCTGCCCCGCCGGGGTAAACGGGCCGCTGGCGCGCTGCAGCGGCACCCCAAGGAGCCAGGTGGCGGCACTCATGGGTGCGGTGCCTCGCGACTGCCACTGCTACTGCAGGCGGAGGCCGGAGCTGAGACTTGCTGCCCAGATGTCTGCCTGGTGACTGACGATGTCAGCTCTCCCGGGCTTCTGATTGGCTGAAAGTTTGGGGAAAGCCCCCAAGGGGGTTGGGAGGTGGGTGCTGGCTAGGACGGCGGAGGTGGCCCCACAAAGCTGCGTTTTGTTCTCACCTGTCCGGTAGCTATCCTCTGCTCCGCCTGCTCCATAGCCACACCCGAGCCCGCCTGCCCCATAGCCACGGAGGTCCCTGCCCACCATGGTTCTGTCTGCCCCGTACAGGTGCCGTGCCCTCATCTGCCCCATAGCTGCGCTGTGAACCTCCCCACCCCATAGCCGCGCCATGCCCTGTCCATCGTAGAGATCCAGTGACCCCATAGTCACCCCTTTCCACCCCCATTGCATAGCCACCCCGTGCCCTTGCCTGCCCCACAGCCCTGCTCCAGCCCCTTCACAGTCCCCCCCGGTTCCACAGTGCCCCGTAGCCACGGCGTGCCCCCCCCACCTTCTGCCCCATAGTCACTTTATGCCCCCTTGGCCCAACTGTACCCATGCGATACCCCCTCTGCTCCACATCCCCATCGTGCTTTGCCCTCTCCATGTTCCATGGACCCCACACCCCCGTGCCCCAATCCTCATCGCCCCAATAGCAGCACCTCTGTGTGTCCCCCACACTGAGCACGCCGCTTCCGCGGTCAGAGATGAGGTCCCGCTGTTCCTCGGCCATGGCTCTGCTCTCAGCAACCCGATCAGCAGTGAATGCCCTGAGCCCCACCTCTGGAAATACCCCTGGTCCTCACCCTCGCACCCTCGGGGAGGGGGGGTGTCTAAAAAAAAAGCCTCATTGGCTGTGGGTACATGCATCACCAGTTGCCAGGCAGACCTCTGCTCAACAGGTCTCCGATTCTGAAATAATGCTGGATCTGCCCATGAACACCAATGACCACTCTATGGGGCATTGGTCCCCACCCCACTGCCATCGACAAGCCACAGTGCCCAGACCAGTGACACCTGGTGCCATGGGCCTGGGGGATCTGGAGAGGCAAGAGGTGGGATAAGGGGGCAAGAGATGAGAGGACAAGGAGGTGAGGATGTCAAGAGGGAAGGAGCAACATGTGAAGAGGGAGGTGGGATCAGTGTAGAGATGCTGAGGTGGGGTACAGAGGGTGGGATGCCATGGGGAGGGATCCACCTACCAAAGGCTGAGCAAGATGCCCCATGGGGACATGTCAGGTTACACCTCTTCTCAGTCACCTTCATTGCCAGGGGAAAGCTGCACTTCAGCCCAAACTCCTACCTCAAGGGTCACTCTGGAACATCCCTGGGTGGGGGCACTTGGCCAACACCTCTGGGCTGAGGGGGTAATGATTAAAAGACCTGCAAGTGTTTTTAAGTCTCCTTCCATCTTGCTCACCCCCTCACTCTGCCTACAATGACTGAAGGGGGATGAGCCCCCAAGTCCAAGAGAGAAACAGCCCCTCAAGATGGGTCACCCCCAAACCACCTGTGGAAGGAGGAGGCAGCATGGGTCCCAGCCCACTCACAGCCCCACTGGTGCTACACAAGTGAAAGCGGCATCCACTCCCACAAGGCTGATTTTAGGTGATTTTGTACAAGGGCTCAGAGAACCCCAGAGGGGCCTGCAGTTCCCCATTGCCAGCACTGTGCCATAGGGCTTGGCCTTGCTGGGCTCAGCACCGAGCCAGTTCCAGATGCTTCAGGACCCAGCACAACCCTGGCCAAAAGTGAAACTGTGAGCATGAAATTAAAAGCAATGGGCCATTGCATCACTGGTTACCAGGCAAACCTTGCCACACACAGCCCAAGGGCTGCAAACTCGTAAGTCTGGGGCATGAAGGTTTCTTCAGCAACTCTGTCCCTTCTCCTGGGTCCATCCTGGAGCCATCCTTCTGGCAGGGAGGGATCCTTAAGGAATAATCTAAAAGCCTTCACAAAGAATGGGGCAGGGTCTCCTGGCAGATGCTGTTTCTGATTGAGAGCAGGTGCTGGTCGGACAATGCTCCAGCTTCCCAGGTGGAAAATCGCAGCCCCTGCACAGGGGAAGGACTTTGGTGATCAGAGCCCAGTTCCAACCCCAGACTGATGTGATCCAGCAGAAGAATCTCCTGGGGCCACCCAGGAGTGCACAGACCTCCCGCCGTCCCCAGGGTTGTCTGTCTGCAGCACCCCAGGCCACCTGCATCCCTAGCTCCTGTCCCCACCCACATCCCTCCCCAGAGGTTATTTGGAAGACAATTTATGTGCTGCTTTTTAGGTGATGTTGCGTTTGGAAACCACCCGAGGTGGTTAAAAAAAAGAAAAAGCAGGGGAAACAAAGAAAAAAAAAAGGCACGTAAAACAGCTCCATATTTTTTTTTATCTTTTCCCTTGCTCTCAGCCTACAGTGGGAACTGGAGGGTTTGGGGGTACACAAAGGCTGAAAACCCCCAGCTCTGCAGCCATGCTCTGGGCTCATTCCATGACCAGCCTCAGCCTTAAGGGGAACTAAGGAAAGTCTGAACAGGAACTTGAGAGAAACCACCGGTGATTTCATGGAGCTGGGCCAAACTCTTCAACTCAGAAATGCAGACAATAAACCAGGGGCTGGGGAAGAGCCCAGGGCAGGCTGAGCCCACTGATCCCACAAGGCCCGCTCAGCTTCATGCAAAGCCCCAGATCGTCAGCACAAAATGAACCCTTGCTCTGCACACAGACATCTCCATTAGCTTTGAATCATAGAATCGTTTAGGTTGGAAAAGAATTTTAAGATCATAGAGCCCAACTTCTTCAGTACTTCACCCCCTCCACACTATACCATTCTGCACATCTGGGGCATCTAAAGTGTTGTAAGTCTGTATGTTGATTTTCCTCAGAAGCTGCAGAGCTTTTTAGGGAGCAGCTTTCAGGCTTAACTCCTTCCCTCTTTCTTCCATAACCTGAGGCTGGCACTGGGACACAGCACAGACTCATCACCACTCTGTCAACCCCCAGGCTTCCTAGTTTGTGCTGCCCATGAAAAACTTGACAAACACCATTACTGGAGGCTCGGCAACCAGTTGTCTTTTTCTGGGAGGGAAAATAAGACATTTGGAGCAAGGAGAAGTTTGAGGACCAGCTCAGACCTGCCTATTCCCTAGGAGCCTTGACCCAAGGAGGCAGCGCAATTTTAGGCTGTGGAGGTGAAAATAACCCCATGAGCATTCACGTGAAGCCATTTGTCACCAGCTGAGCCTCTGGCCCGCAGCCCACAGACCGACGTTTGGTGAGCAAACCTACATTTCTCACTGCCCATGAGGGCTGAACCCAAGGGGAACAGATGTGCCACAGGGCTCACCAGTGAACACAAACCCATCTCTGAGGACTTTGCAGGGCTGGGGAATACACTGTACCACCTTGAACAACTCCATGCCCTCGGTGGCACAAGCATCTCTACCAGGGAGACACAGGGTGGGCAGCCAGCTGTGTTGTCCACCCACCCACAGAGCCATCAGAGCTGCAGGGGTTTGAAGGGGGTGCAGTTCCTTGTGGTATTTCACAAGATGACCAAGCTGGGTAGAAGCAGAAACCAGTGAGAACAATGGAATCCATCCAGCCTGCTCAGCCAGGAGAGTCTGTCCCTCCAGCCAGCCACTGTGCAGCCTACTCAGTGCAGGGACCTGCCTGGCTCTCTGGTTTCTCTTCCTCCTACACCATTTCTCCCTTGGGAGCTTTCATATCAACAAGGGAAGTTGTTACAGACTGTCAGCTCAGCTAAGAAATAAAGGCAACTTTTGCCATTAATTGTGGAGCAAGCCCAGGGAGCACCTTACCCATGGCACAGAACAGCATGGACAAATGGCTGGACTCCCAGCAGGGCCAGCTCTGCCCAACCAGCACAGCTCCAACTGCCAAGGATTAATGGCTAACAAAGCAAATCCACCTTCCTGTACTGAGCAAAGTTCCTGCCACCTGTGCAAGCCTAAAAAACCTTCCTCGGAGAGAATACACCAACCAGGGAACTAGGTCTATGTTCCACCTGCCTCAGTGTCCTGGTCTGGACAGTTATTATCCTAAATTTAGCAATGTGAGACCATTAGATATGAAGGTCCCCAGCTAGTCCTTCAGCAGCCTCCTCTCCAGAGCTGAGCAAGATCTACACCACCACCACCAGGCACTGACCAGGTCTGTGATGTCCAGAGGTTGGCCTCACCCTGCTAGAACAAGGGAATCAGCATCTGGATGAAAAGCTGCTTGCTCCCTCATGCCCTCAGAGTGGTGCTGAGCAAATACCTTCCTATTTCATAGAATCATGGAATGGTTTGAGCTGGAAGGGATCTTTAACTCAGCTAGTCTGACCCCTATGAACTGAGCAGGCCCTGCTAAAAAGTCTGTCCCCATCTTTCTTACAGGCCTTCTCTAAGCACTCAAAGGCTGCATGGTCTCCCTGGAGCCTTCTCCAGGCTGAACAAACCAAACTCTCCCAGCAGAGGGGTTCCAGACCTCCCAGCATTACTGGGGCTCCTCTGGCCCCACTCTGACAGGTCTGTGTCTTTCTTGTGACAATATGTACTTAGACACTTGCAGTTTCAAAGTTAGTCATGATCTCTTGGAGGTGTCCTTGCTGTTGAACAGAAAGCTGATCTGGAAGCAAGAAAATGTCTGTTGAGTTCCCTGCAAACTGTTGCTTAACTCCCAACTTCCCCTTTCTGTGGAAAAGCCTCTGCCTGGACAGATGTTCCTAAACCAGCATTTCCCTCAGCACAGCCCGGGTATATTATTTGTAGCTTTATATGTGGCCATGGAAAAATTCCAAATAAACTTCCCCTACCCTCTTCAAAGCACACTCTGCACTTCAAATCACTGCTTTCCTGTACTCCAAATCTTTGAACTCTGTCTGGAGAAGGTGCTGAAAACACAAAACCAGCAGCAGCTCAGCCCCTGTGAGCTGGCCTGAGTGAACAGAGCAGAGGTGAAGGCACAATGCAACACAAGCAGCACTAGTCTGCATTTTATTTATATGCTCTTCTATATGGGGTAACCTGGTGCTGTTCTGGTGTGTGCAGTGCTGTTCCAGGTGGCATTAATGGGGTTATTCACAGGGCACATGCAGGGAAAGCTCTGCAGGAAACTTTTCAGGTGTATGTTCAGAGGGGCCTCTGCTGCAGCAGCACCAACAATCACCCAAACCAGGCAGCCAACTCCCCAGGACAAACTGTTTGTGGATGCCATTAAACCAAGGCCACCCAGCTCCCCAGTGCAGCCCAGTAAGAACACTCAGAGCTGAGGTTTAGCAGAGAGCTTTAATAACCAAAGGTGCAGCATTTTACAGACGACGTCCACGGCGACCACCCTTTCTGCGAGTGCTGTCAGAGGGGATGGGGGTGACATCCTCTGTGGGGAGAAGAAAACCCAGAACCACAGTTACCTTCCCAAGGCACCCCAGGGAATAAGCCAGGCACAGCCACCAACCCCAGCAGTCACTGACATCCCACAGAAGCACCTCAGCCCCTTCAGGAGTCATGCACAGGTGACACGGACACTCCAGGGGAGTCGAGATACTCAAGAACTCCCCAAATACTGGGTACAGGGGATTTAATATTTAGGAAGCAAAAATCCCCACCTCCCATTCCACCCAAACTGAGCAGTCACGATGTTTCCAGAGAAATGGAGGGTGCCTGACGTAACTGTCAGAGCAGCCCCCGCCACTGTCTCTTGTGACTCCTCTTAGAGGTTGGGACTCTCCCTCAAACGGCAGGAGGAAATCCACCATTACTGTGTCACAGTCCTAAACAGATTTCAAGGAAACCCAACAGCCCTGCACAAACACTGTTATGTCAAAGAGAAGCACCAGGACCCTGCTGCCCAGCAGGGGTTTATCCTGCAGATGGACGCTTGGTGTCTCCAGTTTTCTCACACCACCTCCTGGTGAACAACCAAGGTAAGAATCTGTTCAAACCCTCCCTTCAGCACCATCTGACTGAGGACAGGGATAACTTCCCAAAGGGTAATCATCTCACTACACGTTATAGCAGCTCCCAAAGCTCTTTTTACTAAATAATCCCTCAAAAATGTTTTTGGTGGTTGTTTTTTCAAAGCAGGAAGGCTCTGCACTGATAGCCCACCACACACAGGCCTGGCCAGCTCTCCCCACCACTCACCAATGCGGCCAATCTTCATTCCGGATCGGGCCAAAGCTCTCAGGGCTGACTGGGCACCAGGCCCAGGAGTCTTGGTCCTGGGAGGAGAGTGTCAGAACCAACAATCCTTTAAACAACTCCGAAGTTGAGCACAGTTCACAAAATGACAATGTAAAAATCAGTTTCCCCACCCCAAAACTTCCAGATAGCACTGGAGAACTCACTCTCCTGTCCCCAACATCAACCTCCTCCTGTCCTCGAACCAAATCCACTCAAAACCAACCACCAGACAGGCACTGCACTGTCATTCCCATGTGACACCTCTCTAAGGTTGTCAGCACTGCCCTGCCCACCACCTGGTAAATTAGAGCACACCCCAGCTCCAATCAACCAAAGACACCTCTCCAGAATGAGCTCCAGACACTTGCTGAGAGATGACACCAGCCAGTCACCATATGAAGTGACAGATAACCTCTGGGTCAAGTTTAAGTTCAGAGGGGGCATCTCCCTTCCCCACCAAAGCAGGCAGCGCCAAGAAGGGGTGTGGAGCAATCCAGCACTGTCCTAAGACCAAACACATCCTCTGGGAATGCCAGCCCGGCCCTCCAACATACCGATTCCCACCGGTGGCACGCAGCTTGATGTGCAGGGCAGTGATGCCCAGCTCCTTGCACCTCTGAGCAACATCCTGGGCCGCCAGCATAGCCGCGTAGGGAGATGACTCATCTCTGTCTGCCTTCACCTTCATGCCACCCGTCACACGGCAGATGGTTTCCCTATGAAAAGAGATGTTAAGAAAAGAGCCCTCCCTCTTTCCTTCCCACAAACCACCTTTTGGGGACAGACAGAACCTGGTATTTTGAGCGCTATGAGATGAACAAGCTGCCATTCGGTTTTTGAGCAGAATGCTCATCACAGAAGAGCACACCAAGTCACCTGGGCTCTGTTTACATACACACACCATCTTATCTTAAGATCTTATGGCAGAGCCTCTAATTTCTGTTTTCAAACCCAAAGGAGCCAGGCACTGCAGGAAGGTGGCCAGTGTTCAGTACTCACTTGCCAGAGAGATCAGTCACGTGAACAAAAGTGTCATTGAAGGAAGCAAAGATATGGCAGACACCGAAGACGTTTTCTCCTTCAGCAACCTGAGGTCCCAGGCTGATGACCTGTTCTTCCTTCTTCTCCTTACCCTTACGAGGTGCCATTTCTGAACAACAAAAAGAGAAATGTGAGTAATGGTGAATTTCTCAGCATTCTCTCACAGGACTTTGTCAAATTCCCTGCTACTGGAACCTTTTCTAAGCAAGATAAATAAGTGACACTGGCAAAACACAGGCAGTAATTTGAGGGTACAAATGGACTTCCTCAGATCACCACCCACATCTGTTTCACGGGGCCTCTCCTGCTCCATCCCACAGCAGGAGCTGCCTACATTGTGTTTCATGGCACCTGATATCCCCAGAAACCACTGCAAAAAAAAAATTTAAAAAAAATCCCCAACTAAATCGATTATTGAAGATCCAGGTACTGTCATGAAGTTCTGCAGTTCTTTCAAGTATCACCTCGGGTTCTTTCATGTTATTGGTCTTCTACCCACTTCATTGGGACTAACCCAGGTCTTCTGCCTCTGAAGCCTAACTTCAGCTACAGGAGGTGGCAGAAGCAGGAGTGCTTCGTTAGGTGGCTGGGGATCCTGAGCATGAGAAGATGGTTCCCTATTGCCTGCTTCTACCAAATACCAGCTACAAGGAGTACCCAAAACAAGAGAAAATTCAAAATTACTTAATTACAGAAATCAGCCCAAGCACGACTTATTTTAACCCACAGGCCTTAGCCCAATTGTCTCTTCTCCACAAAGCACAGCTCTGAGCACCGACTGTACCCCGACAGGGCCCCGTCCTCTTCCTAACACAGTGAAAGGCTCCATGGACACCACCGCCCCCAGCCGGAACCCATAAAGCCCAGCGATGCCGACCAGACAGACTGACAAAGCGAACGCCCGGCCACAGGCGCTGTTACTGACCTCAGCGCAACCATTCCGCGGCTCCTCAGCACTGACCCGAAACCCCACCGCACACAGCCCAGGCCGCTCACAGGCCAGCAGGCGGGAGGAGGCTCGAACCGCTGCTAGGCCCAGGGCTGGGCTGTTCCGCAGCTCGGCGTCCCCACTCCTCCACTCTACCAGGCGCGCCCGGCCTCCCTTCATCCCCAGCTGAGCACGCAGGCCCTCCCCCGGGTGCGCAGCTACGCAAGCCTCCGGCCTAGCGGCCCGCGCTGCCGGGCGCACCTCCCCCGCGCCGGGCGCGCTACCCCACGGAGCCCCAGGCCTGAGGAGGCAGAAGGGCAGACGGATGGCAGCGGATTCACCACGACCCAGCACTCACTTGCGCGTCTCCTCCGACAGCCGCCGCTGGAAAGGAAGCAGTGGGGTCAGGGGGCGGAGGTTACCGCCCTCACCCGGAAGGGGTGGTGGGAGACGACCGAGGCCCTGTCGAGAAGTGGTGTTTTCCGATGGCAGGCGCAGGACTCTGCCCCGACTACGATCCAGCCGCCGTCGCGAAGCCGTGAACGACGATCCCAGGGGCAAGCCCGTCCGACCGCTCCGGGGTGGCGCGGCCTCTTTCCCCGCGTCCCTTCCCATCATGGCGGCGGCGGCCTCCTCCTCGGGACCCCTCCCCAAGATGGCGGCGGTGTTTGTGCCGCTGACAGTACCGTGCTAGCAGAGCTGCGGGAGTGCAGGCCCCAGCCAGCTTAAAGAGCGACCGGAGAAGCGGCGCGATGGCAGCCCGCCGCCCGCCTCCTCCCGGCTTCGCAGCTGCAGCCGGCGCTGCCCGGGCTCTGCTAGAGCTGGCCTGGGGCACGGGCCTTTTCCCCTTGCTTGTGGCAAGATGTGGTGGGTCCAGGCAGCTGCTTGTCTCTGTCCGAAGCTCAGGTGAGAGCCTTGGCTGGGAGGAGATGCTTAGAAGTTTACCTGTAATGGGGATGTATGCAGTGGTTTGGATGAATGGAAGTGTGGAGTATTTTCTTCAGGAGCAGCTGAAGAAGTGGCCTTAGGTTGCACCAGGGGAGGTTTAGGCTGGACATGAGGAAAAATTACTTACCCAGAAGTGTTGTCAAGGCCTGTCCCAGGCTGGTCAGGGCAGTGGTGAAGTCCCCATCCCTGGAGGGTTTTCAAATCTGTGTAGATGCGATGCTGAGGGAAATGGTTTACTGGTTATCTCTCAGTACTGGGTTAACAGTTGGACTTGATGATCGTAAAAGTCTCTTCCAACCAAAATGATTCTGTGATTCCCTTAAGGAGCTAATGGCAGAGATTTCAATACAGGTTGGGAACAGGCGGCTGATGTGAGTGGTGTAGATGCTGTGGCTGTGAGAGATGATGCAGGGACTACCTCCCAGAGCATTATTAGGGGAGGTTTGTTCCACCTCTACAGCAAACAGACTGTAAATTGGTAAAGCTTCACATTAGGTGATCCAGCAAGCAAATATCTTCTGGTTCCAAGTGATGTAAAAAGTGCTTGGGAGACTAAGGATGAGAAATATCAGACACCTTTGGGAAAAGGCCCGATAACGCTTCCTGGGCCTGATTGTTCCCTGCTTCCTGATGCCTTCCCCCTGGTGCTGGGCTGCCTCTGCTGCTTAGCCCTCTGAGGAAGCAGAAAGCTCAGAGCCACATGGGACTGTGTTGTGACAGGCAAGAGCCCAAGTGTGGGTTTCTACATGGAGAAGACTAACAGGCCTTCAGATGTGCTGCATTCAGAGCTGGTCTGGTCAGAAGGACCCCCTTCTCATGCCCATCAGCTCCACAGCTCTGGGGTCCTGTGTGTTTTTAGGGGAGCATCCACAAGCCCAGCAAGTCTGATGTCTTTTGGGGTACCTGTTCCTTTCTCTGGCCAAGCACCCCAGATCCCCCTAGGATGCAAAACTTGCAGCTGCCACAAGGAGAAGAGGTTTGACCTGTAAGGTTCCTTGTTCCCTCCTGAGCTGGTCTTGAGCTTTCTGCACTCCTAATGCCTGTATTGACCCCGTGAGCCACCCTTGTCTCTTTGTCAGCAGTTCTTTGCTGCATCAGGGATCTTCCTGTTTAAATATGAAGGAGACACTTTTAAAATATACATGGGGGGGACTGCTGTAATTCCAGCCCAGGGCTCCAGTGACACCAGCTATGGCCTGATTTGAAGGGAGGGGCTAGCAGCAGGCACATCAGACCACACATGTCATGGTGGCTGTGGGTAACATGCCTGAGCAGCAGCTGTAGGCATGGTGGAGGGTGCACAGGCAGCCAGGATGGTTTTCTCCCCAAGGAGCCAGGGGTGCAGGGCAGGCTACAATGATTTGTGCCAGTCTACAGGTGTTTCTCTGGAACAGGCGAGAGTCATAGACAAGGAAATGGGCATTTCTCTGCTTACAGGGTACAGGCTGAAGTAACTAGATGAGCTTCTAAAAAAACATCAACCTAGCGGTTCAAAATGCAGTACTGCCCTCAGCCCCAGAGCATCTGGGAGGCAGGCTGCTCCCCATCCCTCCAGACTCTGTGCAGGTTGGGGCTTTCTTCCCAGGACAAATTCCTTCCTTTTACTTTGACTTGAGCTAGTCCTGCATACCTGTAAAGGGAACTGCCTGCCCTGCAATACGTTCTTGAGGCTCAAATGCCATCTCCAGACAAGCTCTCTTAGCTGCTAGGAACAGTGCCAAGGACCTTCCCAGGCTGGGATGAGTGAGAAGGGAGGTACCTGGCTGGGGCTGCAAGGATTGCATCCTCCAGCTTGGCCGGGAAAGATGCTCAGGCCACAGTGGGGTCAGTGCCAGAGATGATGTGTATTTGCTTTGAGAAATCCCCCAGATTTCATTCCTTAATGGGTAATTAACATTCCAGCTTTTCCTTGGTAATAGCCTCTCCAGCCCATGGGAAACCCACAGACACAGTGACACTGCTGGCAGATTTCATAACTCAGACAGTGACTAAACAAAAAGGGAGCCCGAGAGCCAAGGCAAATTAATCTCTGCTCTTGACCTCTTCTCCTGCCCAAATGTAAACTGGTTCTGGCTGAGAGGGGTCAGTGGGAAGCAAGTGGCCTGACCTGTGGAAGCCCTGGCTCCAGGCATCCCACAAGCAGGAATTTTTGGTGCTCAAATGTCACTGTTTCCATGGCTGCGTCTCGTTCCCATGAACCACCAGACCAGGCCTTGCTGATGGCCTTGAAACAGATAGTGGAGCTGGATGAGGCCAAATCTCCCCAGAGGCTGAACTGTTGATGTTTGCCTGGTATAGTCTATGGTCAGGGCTCTCAAAATGCTCCAGACCCCTCAAAATGGCATCTGACCTCTTAACAGCCCCAGCAAAGAGAGATTCAGGACCCCAAATACAGCCACTCACAGATAAAAAAAAAAAATAAAAAATAAAAGCAAGTGTTTCCATTCACGTCTAAGGCTGCTTTTAGTTTCAGAAAGGCCATTTGTACATGCACACATGTAAAACGATGTGTCAGAAACGCGTAAGAAGATTAAAAAAGAAATCTCCAATGCTGATGTTAAAGCACTTAAGGAATTGGCAGAGACTTCAAGAGCTGGTTTCTGGTTCTAATGAAGTTGGTGCAAGTACTGCCATGGACTTCAAGGGGACCATAATTTGGCTGTAACTCAACAGGGAGCTGAAAGTGTTGATTAATAAATTGGAGACAATGCGGAGGAAAGCCATGGAACTTCTTTTCGACAGATGTGCTGAAGAAGAGCCTGTAAGTTAAAGTGTGCAGGAGAGGAACTGGTTTCTTTTGTGCTTGCAAACAGAAGATAGGCAATGAAAAAACCACAAATGATATTAATATAAAATGGTATATGCTGGTATTAATAAATATCAGAGCCTTTCTCAACAGCTTTCTGTTTCCAGCGAGTAGGTTGTTCTTCTAAAAAAACCCCCCAAAACATGTATTAGCAAATGCCAGACTGAGCATTCAACAAATTCCTTCTTCTCAGAAGTAATTATTCAGTGGAAAACTACTGCTGGAGATTGCAGATTCTGCAGATTGTCCTTGGAGTTCAGTGCGTGCTTTTGATTACTCATTGCTGGCTTTTAGCTCAATGGTTTGTGCATGACTCTCCTCCTGCTAAAAGTCTGATGGAGGTTACTGTGGCCTCAGAAAGCTCTTCACAACAGAGATACATTTTCAGGCTGAGTTTGCAAATAAATTTAAGGCTGAAAAAAAAATACCAATCCCTTTAATAACTTTTACAGCAGTCTGCAGTTGAAAAACTTTCTGTTTGTCCCTTTTTGTTTTCTGAGCTTTCAAGTAACTTTGGCATAGGCTAGATAATCAGAGATCTTCAGAGAAGAGGCTTGTGATGGTAGTGAAATGTTTAAGGATAAGGAATCTTTGACTTCAATGAGTATTTCAGAGCCTGTTGGAAAACTTGCAGCCATAATTGTCTGCAATTCTTTGTGCCTCTTTCCTTATGATTTCCTTTTTTCTTTTTGTTTATCTGGATGTTTTATTTGATTGAGATTGCTTCCTTGCCTCCTGTTAAGTCAGAAACTCTCCCAAACAAAGCTGCCGAAACCAAACCCAGCAGACGTTTTGCCACATCTTGTCTCTGTGGGCTGGACATGAAACCTGGCAGGGTCTTCTCCATGCACCTCACCACTTCTTTCCAGGTGGTGAGATGGCTCTTGCTGGCAGGTAATGTGGGCTCTCTTCCCCTAGGCCAAAGCCCAAATGCCAGCAGAGCCGCAATCATCCTCTGCGGGGAGGGCAGGGACAGGAGTGGGGCTTCTGAGCCATGTTAAACTCGTTTATCCCCTCTCTTGAGGCATGAAGGGAATTTTGTGTGTGTGTGCACGCATGTTGGGGGTCAGCCAGCCCCTGACTCGGATCCTCAAGACTTCAGCTTGTCTTGAAGTGATGGTGGAAAAGCTGAAACAATGTGATTTAACAATACTTTGAAAAGCTGACGCAAAGGGCATGCACACACTGGGAAAAGAAAGATAAAAGGCTGATGTCTTCCCCTTTTTACAGGAGACATCAGCCTGATGCCCCAGTTACACCAAACCCACTGCCTGGGCCTTACCCTGCGGTATCCCCCATCCTGGCTGCCCCAGGGAGCACCTGTGAGAGCCGGGAGCTGGTGGGAGCACAGCCCGCAGGGCTCTCGGTCATCCCCGGTGCCCCGGCGCCGCCGGAGCTGGACCCTGATTTCCTCCCGGGGCAGAGAAGCTGCGCTAGGCTGGGCATCACCGGAGCGATGGAAGGGCGGTCCCGGGAGCCAGCCCTACTCGATGCCCCTCTGCCTGCAGTCAGCGCTGCTCTCCCCGCCTCCCTGCTTGGGGTATCCTGCCGCCCAGGCCAGGCATCGAGCCCAGCGCGGCTCCCGGGGCCCGGTGGGGGCCGGTCCGGGCGGGGGGCGGTGCCTGGCCGGGGCGGCAGGCGGGACGCGCCAAGCTGGGCCGGGCTCCGCAGAGCCGAGCGGAGCTCAACCGCGCTGAGCCGGGCGGAGCAGGCGGCGGCGGCGGCCTGGCGGCGCGGCGTGGCGCGGAGCGGAGCGGACTCGGACGGGCAGGCAGGTACGGGCCGAGCAGGGCGGGAGGCAGCGGCGGCAGCGTAGACAAAGGGCGGCCGGTAGTGCGGGCTGGGACCCGCCGGGCCTTAACCCGCCGCCGGGCCGGGCTGAGGCGGGAGCTGGGCCGGAGGAACCGGGGCCCCCCCACCCTTCTCGTCCCTACCGGACACAGCGGCTCCCTCCGGGATGTGCTCTGCTGTCCTCCCTAGGGAGGAACCGGCCAGGCCTGGCCGGGGGTGCCGAGCGAGGTGTCCGGTGCCAGAGTGCCCCATCGGTCTCCATCGGGCCTCACGTTCCCCAGCGTCTCCCCACAGTCTCTCCCGCGGTTTCCTGCATGGGAGCTCTGGAGGATGTAGCGAAGCCGCGCGGGGTGCCCCGGGATCCCACCCCGGAGTCTCTGCAGCAAGGGCGGGACACCGGCTGCGCTGGAAGAGCCGAGGCCGAGCTGCAGCGCAGGCACCGAGGGCGTGGGGTGTGAGGCCTAAAGCAGCCCCGCTCCCCTGTGAGCAGCATTGGTCAGAAATCATGAAGGATTGCGGGAGCTCAGGGCAGCACAGCGAGAGACAGCTTGGCAATGCCCAGCTTGGGCCAGCCTGGCGGGAGTCCCCATAAAGCACGTCATCTGTCTCTCTGGAAGAGGTCCTGGCATTCACCCAGCCACTGGTGAACTCCTGGGCCTCTCATGCATGGCTGTATTTCTGATTTGCCCCAAGTCTTTTGTTAGTTGGGTTGTTTAGTTTTTTTTTGGTTGGTTGGTTGGTTGGTTGGTTTTTTTTTTTTTGCCTCTAGCGCTGTCCCTGACTGATGGGAGCAGACTGTGATGCCTGGTGGTGCAGACCAGTTTGGCCACCTTTCGGCATCATCTGTAAGGCTTTGCTCCCCATTACAGTTGGTGCTTGCATCCCAGTGCCATCTTCTCATCCTGGTGCTGGGGCTCTCTCATCCCATGGTCCCAGCACACCATCAGGCTGGTCTTTTTCCCTGCTGCTGGTGCTGGCAGGGTTGGGAGGCCAGTGCCTTGCAATGTCCCTTTGTCCCTGACAGCCTTGAAGCAGCAGCTTTTCTTGCAGCAAAGCAGCATCTTTATTGCTTTAATCTCAAAAGTGTTTTTTACCGGGGCCAGGCTGGTGCAGACAGGGAGGCAAGCGGCCCTGTGCCTGCCCCACTCAGCTGGGCACAGCAGCCACAGCTGAGGAAGTTGTCTTTTTTCCAAATAAAACAACCAGGACGAATTCAATAGGAAATAAGTTCATCTTTTCTGAGTGAACTTGCCATGGGTGGAGAAGAAGGAAATTAAACAATAGAAAAAACATGTGAAGCTTTATACAGCAGGAAAACAAACCCCAACATCACTGGCCTCTGGTGGGATGGCTGAGCATCTTCCCTTTGCCTGTGCATACTCCTTTTTGGCAGGGACAGTGAAGGCAGGGACAGAGATGCTTCCTGACATCTCTCCACGTCTGAGGCATCTGCATGGGTGCAGGGAAGCCAGGATCTCCAGTGTTACCATCTTATTGGTGTTCAGGCCACCCCTCAGGGTCACCTCACCCAGCACTGGTGTGCTTTGCCACCCTGCTAGCTGCAGCTCCCACGTTCCTCCGGCCCGACCTGGAGCCGCAGGATGGGGCACTGCTGCTGGCAGGAGAGCTCATGAATGCAAAGCCTCTCCTGCTTCCTATGCCTTTGGGAAGCTGATGGGTTTGGTCTGGTTGTGTTTGTGTTGATGGGGATTGAAAACCCATCCCAGACAAACAGATTGTTTATTACAGGTTGTTCTGGGTTTTTTTTCCCCCCTTTTCTTTCCATGCAGCGTTGTCAGTGCTCTAGAACAGGACATACTTTTTGTGCTGTTAGTGGTAATTTAAACAGAAGAAAAAATGGTGCCTCGCAAGTCACGGACTAGGCTGGAATGGAGACAGAAAGATTAATATCTTTTTCAGGAGCATGTCATGGTGAAGTATGGCACCTCCAAGTATGTTCCTGCTGCAGAGTGTCACTGGCACCACTTTCTGTCTCTTCCCGCAGCCTTTTTTAACCAGGCTTGGTTTTGGGGACACCTCTGAGTGCCAGGACTGGGGACAGAAGGTCCTGGTCCCATTGAGTGTCCTATCTCAGGAGGTTCTAGCCAGGTATTGGAGATAGAGCTGCTCTGGGGCAGGGTCATGGAAGACTTTGCTTAGAAGGGGTTTTATGGAATTTTACCTCCTAGATGTACCTAACTGAGGTGTTTTCGTTTTTACATTTTGGGCTGTAGGACCTTTTAGAATGAGGTTAGGACTTAAGGCAGAGAAAGAAGCAAGATACTGAACTCCTGTATCTTGTGATTGCTTCATGGCCTCAGAGGGCTGGGGTTCCCAGCCCTGCTCTTGAAGGCACTTTAGGACCTCAGGGCTGCCTGTGGCGTCCTTGGGTGTTTTTGGCCGAGGTGGTGGCGATTGCTTGGTGCATCTTTATAGTGTGCGATCGTCATGCATGTGCCTTTCGAGCTTTCCTGGGGGAAGGAAAACCTGGGTGGAAGGAGGACCTCCACTTTCTTGGAGACTACCTCACAAACCTCAGGGGGCTGTGACGACTCGGTCCCCAAGTGCTTATGGTTGGTGGTATTCCCTGCACCCCACTCTGTGCCTGCGTGGAGGACCAGGGCAGCCCTTGCCCCAGGACCCCTGGAGGGCTTGGTGAATCATGTGGTATGGATGTGGGGAGAGGGCAGCCTGGAGCTTATGATTAATGTTGTTTTCCTGCAAAAGCCACTGACTGTGATGGCAAAAGCTTGCAGAAGACTCATCAGTATCGAGCCATAAATCCCACGTGTGACTAGCGACTAGGTAGCAAAGTAGCTGGGGGTGGGAGTGCCTCGGTTTTGCCATGTCCTCACCAAAAGCAACAGGACCTGGCTGCAGCCCTCTGCCTGGAGAAGGGAGTAAGATCTTTGTTAATACTCTCAGGTGGCACGAGCCTTCCTGGAGGGGTTTAAGAAGGTCAAGAGATCCCTAAATACAGGGTATCCTGGGAGGAGTTGCCCTGGTGTTTATGTAAGGGACGTGCCTGGAGTTAACCGTGCTGCTGGTCTGGTCCAAAGCCATGGACATGCAGGTTGCTTTGGAGAGTCTGAGCCTTTCTCCCAGGCGCTCTGCCTTGTTGTCTCCCTTCTGCCAGGCAACCCAATATATCTTGGAAATCCCACCACTGATGTAAAGCAAGGAAGAATGTTTCGTATCTCCCTGGCCTGGGACATGATGAGAGTTGGATGTACAGCAAGCATTGTCCCTCTCAGCTCCCTCCACTGCACGGGGAGATGTGTGTCTCACACAATGGCTCTGCCTTTGGTACAGAGGGATGACAATCCCTGGTGTGTCCCTGCTCCTCGGGGCAGCCTGCTGCATTCTTGGCTCTGCCTCCTGTGCCATGGCCGCTGCAAAACCCAGATGTCTTCCAGCTATTTGTTGGCATCTCACTATGTATCCCCCTTCCTTCTTGATCAATGACCACCGTCTTGCTTTTCCACAGCCTCATGGAGCCCTGCAGCCCCGGGGCTTGGAGCCTGAAGCAATGCTATTGGCTTAACAAACAGGGATGTGTTCAAAAGCGCGCTCCTGAAATACAGCTGCAAAATGCTGTCAGTGCCTGAAGTCTAAACATGTGGCTCACGCCATGAGGTATGTCCTCCAGCAGCCTCAACTATCCCTTGGCTGCACTGGTGCACTGCTGGCCTCCTGGGTTTACAGTGGAGAGTGGGATCGAGGCTGGGATGGAGTCAGCGGCCTGTGTGTGGTACCTGGGATGGGGCTGGGGACATAGTAACCCACCTGAGTGGGGAATGTCCCCAGGTAGAGAGGCCAGGAGTGGTGGGATGACTGGTGGGGTGTGAAGCAACATGTTACTGGTGGTTTATTAGCTCTCACCAGCTGAAAGCACAAGCTGGTGTGTGTTTGACAGGCAGCATGGCCCTGTGGTGGAGATGCCAGTGGGCCATCAGAGGTGGTTCCCTTGAGATTTGCTTTGCTTGGAGCCCCTTTGCAGAGAAGGAGAGGCCAGGGCTGATGATGCAGCCTGGGAACAGGTAAAGTAAAGCAACAGGCTTCTTGTGGACATGCTGCTGGGTTTGCACCACCTCAGACATGGATCTGGGTTAGGGTTTGGTTAACCTCAAATCTGGAGCTGAGAGGCAGCTGGTGCTGTGCTTGCAGGGGACAGGCTGAGCTTCAGCGCTCTCTTGGAGTATGAAAACAAAGCAGGTCTTGCAAGTGTCTCCTCTCCTCTACGCCTGTTCCAGCTCTTGGAATTTCCCTATGGCTGACGAGTGTTGTGGCCTCTGGTTCGTTTTAAGGGTGGCAAAGTTTGCGAGCAGAGGTAATGTCTTTTATTAGCCTAACTAATACCTTTAGGAAAAACCAGATGTGCTCTTGGGCCCCAGGAATGCCTGCACGCCCCAAACATCTCGGCTTTACTGACTGTGTCTGTTGGTCTAATAAAAGACCTGACCTCTGCCTGGCCTGACTGTGACCTTGGAGCATGCTGGCCCTCGGAACATCCCGCCCGTGCATCAGTGAGCGCTGCCTGGCCTTTCCCAAAGGACCTTCCAGCTCAGGAGCTGTTGCTGGAGCACGGCCTTGCTCAAACCAGGCGCCTACCTGACTTGTAACTGATACTTTCTGCAGCACTCAGCCCTGAGGGTGCTCTGTGCTCCCAGTGAGGTCTGTCCTGGCAGGACAGCAGAGGTTGGCTGTGACTCAGCAAAGCAGCAGGGTATCAGGAAGGAGAGATGCAGTCCAGTGGGAGCATCCTTGGGAGCCCCTGGTAGGAGGGGGCAGTTCATACAATGCTCCATTCTCTTAGGGATTTCTCCAACATATAGGTGCTGAGGGGTCAGCTGTCCATGAGCTGATTTACGATGTAGTTTTATGGATGTTGCTTTGCAAAAGTGCTAGTTTGGGGCTGGGTTAGTGCTCGGCAGGGCAGCCTGAGTTCTGCAGAACAGCTGGCCATTCTTCTGTGGCAGGATGGAGCTGCTTTCCTAACAACTTCAGATTCCCTGTAGTGGGAAGCTGTCGGGAAAAGGAAGCAGCTGGCCCATCCCATGGGGTTAGCAGTGCTGCCGGGGACGAGTCACATTGGAGGGGAATCACTTCTGCCCCTCAGCTCTTCACAATCTAGAATCACGCTCATGCTGGTGGCAGGACCAGCATCTTTGCAGGGAAAATCTGGCCAAGCAATGTCAGAGACAGCAAGAGAGGGGTTTTCAGTTGTGTTTTTTGGGTAGGGGTCTTTGTGTGACTTGCCAGTGAGAGCACAGGCTGCTGCTCCAGCACAATATAAAAATTGATGTGAGCTTGTTTTCCCCTTGTACTTCTTAAAAATACTTCGAACTCAGCCCCTGCTTTTCCAGAAGGGCTCTTGGGCACTTGGAGAGCCGCAGGAACTGACACGGCACATTTCAAACCAGGAAAACCCTATTCATTGAGTGGATTTCCCCCCACCCCTGCAAACCCACTTAAAATTTGTGGAGAGTTTTGTCAGTAAGAACCTGTTTCAATTAACAGACAAGAGTCTCCTCGTTAAGTGCCTCTTTCCATCAAGTTTTGGGAGAACTCCCCCAGCTCTGCTTTCAAGGCTGTTCCTGAGGATTCGTGGGCAAAAAATACCCATGAGGAGGAGCAACCTGGGAAGGGCTCTGGCTTTTTTTGCGGGGAGACAGTGGCATGACCCAAACCATAACTATCCCATGGGGTATTGGGGTGTTTGGTTAGGACAATGCCAGTGAGCATTGGTGCCAGGGGGTTGGCTGCCCAGACCAGTATCCCTGGAGTATAGGAAAGCTAATGACTGCTGCTAATTACTGGCCTAGTTTATGGAGGAGGTTGATTTCATGAGGATGTTGGGAGAACATGGGGTGTGGAGAGGAGCTCTGGGTGCTGAGGACCAGTGCCCAAGGATCAGAAATGGGGTTCCTCACTTGTGGGAGGGCTAAGAGATGAAGGTTGGCAGGGGCAGCACCTGGGCTGTGATGTTAAGACATGAGGTTTGCTAGAGCTGGTCTTTAATGCTCTGTCGGGATTGCCAGCTGGTCTGCCATGGAAAAAAAGTTTGAAACCCGGGCTTCCAGAAACCTCACAGAGTTCTTTGGGGTTTAGGGTGGGTTTTTTTCATTTGTTTAGGCTCTTTTCCCCCTAAAAAAGTAAATTCACCACCCAGTGAACCTTGCCTTCCCAGAACTGTTTTCATTTTATTTTTTTTTTAAAGAAAACTTGAGAAAAACATTAATTTTATCTTTTCCAGTAAAACTGAAGTGCTAAAAGGCCTTTCTGCATGAAAAATGTCTTTCCCAGAGCTAGGCGCTTTGGCCAAAAATAACTTTTTTTTAAGTTAAAATCTTTAACTGTCTTTGCTGAGCAAATCACTCATCCTGGTTTCTTTCCCCCAGGAGCAGGCAGGTGGTGGGCAGCTGGAGCCAGAGGTTTGTTTCCAGATGGGAGTGAGTTGTCAAGGGGAAACTTGGTTCAGCAGCAGCAATCCAGGTGGATGCTTCAACTGCGCATTTCTGGTCAGGCATTATAAATTAGATTGAAAAAAAGTGCTGAGAAAGAGGGAGGAGTTTCCTGTTGAAGTACCCCCAGGGTTCAAACACTCCAGACCCTGAATAAATCAGGGATAAATTTTTCCAGTATTCCCTTGTGTTTGCTGCTACTCAGCTTGTGCACAGCGGTGAGGAGCTGAACTGAGTGTGTTTGGGGTGGGAGCAGCACTGATGGCTGCCTGTCCCTGCCTATCCCAAGGGCAGCTGCCAGGTCTGCCCTTGTCCTTTCATTTCACACCTTTTGTGCACCAGGGAAGCAATAGTGTCCTTAGGAAGGGGTGCTGGGGCCGTCCCCTGCCAGCAGCAGGGTGTTTTTCTCCGTGGCATGTTGTAACTACTGTTTGCAAAGCACTTAAGCAGCCAGTGTAATCTACTGCTAAGAAGCTCCTCCTTATCTGGCATTATAAACCTGTGCTGGTGATGTGCGGGTGGCCTCAGCAAGAGCAGACAGCCAGGACCAGCTCATTTCTCCTCATTTCTGTCCTGTTATTTTCTCCTTGCTGTCTGCTCCGTATCCCTCTCCCCTGCCTGAACACCCTGGATATGCAGCCTGGCAGGAGGCACTTAACATCCCTAAAACTCACATACCTGTCTGTGTCTCTTTGGGCCTATCCTAAAGGCTCGCCCTGGCTGCCAGTGAGTGGGGATCTCCAGGAAAATCCATTCTTTTGTAGCAGTTGAAGCTTTTATGCCAAGTTCCTTTCCCCAGGCTGCTGTGGCTTCATCCCCTCTAGCACAGAGCATCAGTCACAGGGGGCTGTGACCAGTGCCTCCTGTGTGTTGATCATGGTCTGTGACGTCACTGCACATTGAAGCACAGGAGATCTTCTTCTTCTGATTGTGCCTTCTCTTGGCCAGGGAATCCAGCCCTGGCTGGGGAAGGAGGTGATGGGGACAGGGACAGGTGGTGGTCCTTTGCACCTTGTGATGGCTTTTCTCCCATGCCATCTGCTCCCAGCAGATGTTTCCAATCACAGTTGGAATTGCTGCCATTCAGGGTTGATAAAGGCAGTGGTGCAGAGGTAGGAGTTTAAAGGCACGCTTTTCACGCCAGTTACCTTTTCATTTTCAAAGCAAGCTCCCCTATCTGAAGCTTGTGGTTGTCTCTTGAATAATATGGTGGCATTAATCTCCTCTCTAAGGATGTGCTTAGTTCTGTGGTTTTAGATCTGCAGCCCTTTAAATATTACTGGCAGAGTAAAGGGGATTCCCTCTAGAGGGAACTTAAAGCCATTAATAATATTTCATCTGATTCCCAGGGCTGCAAGGCACCAGTCAGTGATTGCTGAGGTTGCTGGAGAGGATGTGTGAGGTGTGGGCTGAGGTCCTTGGGTCCCAGCTTGACTGAATTTAGACCTTCCAGTAGCATTTTGCCATCAAATGTCTGAGAGGGAGATGCAGTGAGTGCATGAGGCTGAGCAGTGGTCAGGTACAGGAAGGTAAACCTTGGAGTGAGCAGAAGCGATCACAAATTGCTGAGCAAGGCAATGCAGTTTAGCATCCTGCTTCTAAATCCCTCTCCATTCCAGCTTAACACCCAGGACTGGCTTAGGCGGAGAAGTGGAGCTGGTGCGGCCGTGGCGAGGTTACCCAGTGGTGCTGGCATGGTGGGACTTGCCCTGTGACCACAAGGAGTGAGGAGCAGGGATACCCACCTGGGGGGTGCCAGTGGGAGAGGAGCAGGATGGCTGCAGTGTTTAGGATGCTGTGGGTTGCATGCTGGGGGGTCTGTGAGCTGCTGGAGTCCAGGGGTAAGGGTCCTTGTGCATGTGAAGTCTCCATGTAGGTGGGTTCTTGCTCTCCTTCCCTAAGTGGTGCAAGGGAGATGCCTGAGCATTTTCTTGCCGGGTCATACCTGTGGTTTTGAGCTCACCTCCCATCTCTGGGCTGTGGGGCTGGGACAGTTGATTGATTTGTCAGACAGGGCTTGTGAACTGCCTGATCTTCACTGCTTGCACTCGCAGCCAGACCTACTACACACCCTCAATAAATCCAAGCCTGTGGTGCTTGTCTGCTGGGACAGCCAACCCTCCCTTCTCCTCCGGATCTGCTTGCATTTCCTTGCTTATATTTAATCCTCCCATTGTAAAATCCCACCGGAGGTTGAAGGAAGAGTCCTGCAAGCTGCTGGAAGAGATGGTTTCATCTCCTCCAGTTCCCCTCTGCCTTTCTGGGGAGCAGTGGTTTCCTGGGGAGTGTTCATGGCCAGAAACTCCAACCAGGGGGAAAATGAAGCCCCAAACCCACCCTGGGGAGGGATTTAGAAAAGCTTTTCAACTGATTTCCCCTTCCTCCTACAGCTGTCTTGAAGTGCTGATGAAGGGGCACCAGTTGTGCTCCTTGCCTGCCCCAGGGTCAGATCTGGCTCTGCAGGGCGCTTTGGGCTCCTGGCCACTCCAGGGAAGCTGCTGGGATGCTGATTGTGTTTGTCAGAGCAGCCAGATTAAGTGCTGTGGCTAAGCCTCCTCTACAAGCCTTCTCTCCAGCAGAGTCTGGGCCAGGGCTTTGCTCAGAAACCCACCAGAAAAGAGCATTTACTGGGTTTTTTTGTCCTGTGGTCCTGGATGTGGGGCTGTGGCCGACTACCCATCTGTGTGATGGGAGCTTGTGGTGTTTTGGGGGCCTGAGGTCTGTATGTGGGGCTCGAGCTGACATTTCCAGATGGTTCCTTTTAAATAGCCACTGTGGTTTTATACGGTACCTGACCAGCTTCTAAAAATCAAGTTAAAAGGATTACTCTGGCTGTCACCTTGCCAGCTCTTGTTTGTTGGGTTTTTTTTTTCTGTTTCACCATCATGTTTCCCATCTTGTTTAGAAAAACTGTTGGTCTCAAGAACTTGTTTTGTCCTCTTGGACCTATATCTGCTTTTTTCTCTGACTTGGAGCTTTTGGCTTCCCCACTGCTGCTGGGGGCATGCAGGGGTTTGCTGGGCAGTGTGCAGCCAGCACCCACTTGCCTGGAGAAAACCTTGAATGGGAGCATCCCCACCCTGCCACAGCATCATCCCAGAGCCCTCAGCACCCTCCCTATGGAGGGTTTGCTCCAGCAGCGAACCGGCAGAGCAGGATTCCATCTGCTCTCTGCCTTGGCAGCGGGTTCATGGGGTGGGATGCTGCCTGCCCCAGGCCCAGCTCACACCTGGCTGTTCTGGGGGGTCCAGCGCTGGCTCCCTGCCCAGGCAG
Source organism: Corythornis vintsioides (assembly GCA_025447755.1). Lineage (NCBI taxonomy): Eukaryota > Metazoa > Chordata > Aves > Coraciiformes > Alcedinidae > Corythornis > Corythornis vintsioides. The sequence goes on from JAOEGS010010964.1 coordinate 46,454, forward strand.
GTGTTTCCTTTGTGATCTGACGTGGCAGCATCTGTCCCCAGGGACAGTCAGACGGCGCCTGCTTTGAGATGCTGTCTCCAAAGCTTGGTCATTAAACACTGTAATTAAAAGCTCTTAGAAGAGGACAGACTAACAAAACCCCCTTGGAAATGGCAAGTCAGGTGCAGGGCCCTGTTCCCATCTGCTCTGTGAGGAAGGGCACATGGTCCTACCCATAAGTTGCCAGTTCTGGTGCTTGGTATTAGCCCACTGGCTGTCACTTGCCTGCCCATCACCATGGGCGTGTGACTGCCAGCACCCACTGTTCCTGAAAGAAATGGGGTGCAAGTGGGATGGCATGGCCAGAATGCCTGCTAATGCAGTCCTGGCTCTCCACATCCCTAGGGATGGTACCTGGGCAGGGGAGCATCCCTCAAATCAACATTCCCCTATGTTTATCCTGTTGGACCTGCCCCAAACCCCGAGTGGGAGTATTCTCCAGACCTGGTGGAGAGGTAGAAGAAGTGAACTGGGGCAGGGACCCATCTCAAGGGTCCAAGGGTTAAGATGCATCCTGTCCTGGTCCTGCCTGGAGCTTGTTCCTATGCACAAAGGAAAATTACAAATTAATAAACCCAGGTTCTCCCCCATGCCCAGCACAGACAGCAGTGTGAGTTACTGGTGTGTAATGGAAACAGTGATGGAGGCTGCTGCCAGTGGCGTGTGGGGGCCTGGGTGGAACAGGACCAGGCTGTCAGGGCTGGGGAGTGGGGCCTGGAGTGGGGCTCACTACTAGGAAGGGCAGGGATGACAGGATTACCAGGCCAAGCCCCAGCCTGTAATCCACAGAGCGGTTCAGCCGACCACATTTAATCCCTTTACGTGCCCTGCTGGTGTCTGCAGGGCAGGTGCTTGTCTGCGGGGCTGGCAGGGAGCCTGGAGCCTGGTGCTGGTGGTGAGTTTGGGGACAGTGCTGTGAGCTACTGTGCCAGCCCTGTTTTTCCCTTTAACACACTGGCTACATCTGTGCCCCACCAAGTGGCTTTACCTCATGGCAAGCAGTGCCCATCCTGTTATTTTTTCTTTATTTTCTTTTTGTTGTTGTTGTTAAATAGGCGTTTCACAAGGGAAGTAGTCCCAGGTCTCTTCAGCTCCAAATGTGCACTCCCACATTCCCATCTTGGTGACCTTGGCCAGCGGCTCTGGGTTTGCGTCCTGCTGGCTGGCTGCCCGTGTCCCTCCCTGCAAGCTGGCCTGGGCCCTGGGCAGCTTGAACCCCTTGCACCCCGATTCTCCCCACTGTGGACTGGGCAAACAGAAGCAGCATGGCCTCTTCTCCAGCTGCTCAGTGCAATGAGGGCCTATGGGTCTCCAGGGGCACACCCTGTGACATGCCGGCGGTGCCACCACACCCTGGGCATGCACTGCGGTCAGAGTTCTGGGGCACACCAGTGCTCTGCGCTCCTGCTCCATCCCCGGTGCCTTCGGGAGCTGGCGGCACTCTCACAGCAAGCCCTGGCGTGCTGGCGAGCTCGCTGCAGCATCTTCTGGGGCCACTGCACCGCCGTAAAGGAAAGCATCGGCCTTGACGCCATCCCTCTCCTCATCCCGCCTCTCCTCTCTCCCACAGGGTGCTGTGTGGAGCCAGGGGACCAGGACACCCCAGGGAGCTGCCATGGCCATACGCCCACCGCGAGCCATGCCGAGGCCGCCCGCCTCACCCTCGCCCCACTGAGGTCATGGGGCTGCTGCTGCTGCCGCTGCCACTGCCACAGGGATTTCGGCTGGGCGAGGGAACTCTTGGTGCGTCTGCCATGGTGACATGAAGCAGGCGGCGAGGGACACTGGACTGCTGGAGGGGAGAGTGCCTGCTCAGGCATCCTGCTAGTGGTTTAATTTATTAGTGGTGGTCCTTTTTATTTTTTTGGGTTGTTTTTGTTTTTTTTTTTGTTGTTGTTTGCTTGCTTCTTCCCCTCCCCGGGGCTTGTGAGGGGAGGGGGTGGGCAGGGGAGAGGCGCCCCACTTCGCCCCACGGATGCCAGGATGACTGTGCTGGCCAGGGCCCGGCGGGGTATCCGGCAGCTCTCTCCACAGGTGGTATTGCTCCTGCTCTTCGCCTTCTGCCTCCTCAGTGTTTTTGTCTCTGCATATTATTTATATGGGTGGAAAAGGGGCTTGGAACCCTCTGGGGACATGGTAGGGCCAGACTGTGATGAGCCCAAGGTTGCCCCTTCCCGCTTGCTGCCGCTGAAGACTCTCAAGGTGGCCGACTCCTCCCGCACAGACCCCTTGGTGCTGGTCTTTGTGGAGAGCCTCTACTCACAACTGGGACAGGAGATCGTGGCCATTTTGGAGTCAAGCCGCTTTAAATACAGAACAGAAATCGCCCCAGGGAAGGGGGACATGCCCACACTGACCGACAAGGACCGGGGACGCTTTGCGCTCATCATCTACGAGAACATCCTCAAGTATGTCAACCTGGACGCCTGGAACCGAGAGCTGCTGGACAAGTACTGCGTGGAGTATGGTGTGGGCATCATCGGCTTCTTCAAGGTAGGGGGTACACAGGGTGAGCTGAGACCCCATGGCCTGGCTGCGTGTGTGCAGGTGACTCTGGAATCCTGCTGCCCTGCAGGGGCTCTGCCCTCTCCTCTCTCCCAGCAGCCTCAGTTGGTGTAGAGCTGGCCCACAGCCTTGCATGGGGCACAGGCTAGAGCAGAGGGCACCATCTTGGCCTTCTGCTTGTGGAAGGTTAATGTGGCCCATGAGTGTTTTTGGGGGTAAAAACACATCTCTGGGATCAGTCCAGTTGCTTTTAGCATCCCATTTCCTAGTAGTGCTTCGGTTTGCCAAAAACATGAGTTTTACTCATCAGCCCCCTGCCCCACTGCTTGGGACTCACAGCCCTGGAGCACTTTGCACATTGGATGTGGGCAGGGTTGAGCATGCAAGGGGATGAGGGCACCCCATGCTCAGGAAGGGGACCTGACACCCAGTTCTGGGCTGGTGAGTCCCACTGCCCACACTGAGCCTACACAGACAGTCTGGGCACTCCTCCCTAGCCTCCTGTCTTCTCTAACCCCCAATCTCCCCTATGCAGGCCAACGAGAACAGCCTGCTGAGCGCCCAGCTGAAGGGCTTTCCCCTCTTCCTCCACTCCAACCTGGCACTGAAGGACTGCAGCATCAACCCCAAGTCACCCCTCCTGTACATCACACGCCCCAGCGAGGTGGAGAAGGGCGTGCTCCCCGGTGAGGACTGGACTGTCTTCCAGTCCAACCACTCCACCTATGAGCCAGTGCTCCTGGCCAAGACAAAGTCAGCTGAGTCCATCCCGCACATGAGTGTGGATGCAGCACTGCACACCACTGTGATGCAGGACCTGGGCCTCCATGACGGCATCCAGAGGGTGCTTTTTGGCAACAACCTCAACTTCTGGCTGCATAAACTCGTCTTTGTGGATTCCGTCTCCTTCTTGACGGGCAAGAGACTCTCCCTGCCCCTTGACCGCTACATTCTGGTGGACATTGATGACATCTTTGTGGGCAAGGAAGGCACGCGCATGAAGGTGGAAGATGTCAAGGTGTGTCTGTGATGTCTGGGCTGGCTGGGTAGGGGATGTGTGTGACACTTGTGCCAGCTCCGATATGCTCCAAGGATGAGCTTTTTTTGCCTCAGAGCATCCCCTGACCCCCTGGGAGCCCCTTTGTGAAGCCGTTGAGCATACGGATCCTCATGCTGGTGTGGTAGCCTTCCCCACACCTGTGCTGAGGACATCTTGCTTCCTCTCCCCCTGTCCCAGGCGCTGTTTGACACACAGAATGAGCTGCGTACCCACATCCCGAACTTCACCTTCAACCTGGGATACTCGGGGAAATTCTTCCACACGGGTGAGGACGGCAAGGGAATGGCTTTGCATGTTGGTACCATACAGCTGGTGTTGGGGTATGATCCAGTGCTCAAAAGAGGCTGATGCTGGGGTTGCAAGGGGTTCCTCAGGCATCCCACCCTCCTGCCCTGCATCAGCAAGAGGGGTTCCCCCTCCATCTGCCCCAGCTCTCTTGTGCGTCTCCGTGTGCCCGACAGTGACGGTGAGTGTCATGCCCACAGGTACTGATGCTGAGGATGAAGGTGATGACCTGTTGCTGTCCTATGTGAGGGAGTTCTGGTGGTTCCCCCACATGTGGAGCCACATGCAGCCTCACCTCTTCCACAACCAGTCAGTTCTCGCTGAGCAGATGACACTAAACAAGAAATTTGCTGTTGTGAGTAAGATGCTGCTGGTGGGGGTGCTTGTGGTGGGGAGAGGATGGGAGAACAGGGATGAGGAAGCTTCTCGGGGTACCTGGGTAACATTCTCTGTTTGCCAGGACAAAGGGACCTGGTGATGTTAAGTCACATCCCCCACAGTGCAGGTGAGCAACAAAAGGATTGATCTGCACCAGCTGATGGTGCTACTGCTGCCCCAGTGCTATGCAAGGGAAGACATCACTTGTGCATTGCCTGGCTAGGGGGATGCTGGGGTCCAGTTCAGGGGTGCTGGTGCTCAGCCTGGCACAGCTGGATGATACTCTTCTCAGTATCATCCAATGACAGGACAAGAGGCAATGGGTGCAAGTTGGAGCACTTTTTCCCAGTGAGGGTGACAGAGCTCTGGAACGGGCTGCCCAGGGAGGTTGTGGAGTCTGTTTCTCTGGAGACACTCAAGACCCGCCTGGATGTGTTCCTGGGTGACTTGGTCTAGGTGATCCTGCTCTGTCAGGGGGGTTGGACTAGATAATCTTCTAGGTCCCTTCCATTCCTAACATTCTGTGAAGGGTTGTCCATCCTCTTGGTCCATCCTTTATGTGATGCTGATAAAACCAGCATTGAGACCAGCTCATGCTGTGACCAGATGGTTTGCTCACTGCTGTCTTGAATCCAAACCAGTAAAACTGAACCCAGTAAAAATAATTTGGTCCCATGGCCTAAAAAAGGGATCTTCAGGCTAACTGGAATTGTCTGATAATTAGAGGTGCTTAATGTGAGAGGTGTTTAATGTGAAGTGCTTAATGTGAGAGACTGCTTGGGATGGGCAATTTATCTCACAATTTCCAGTCTAGTTTATATTTATTGATAGAAACCAATTTCCAGTCCTGTACAGATGTATCTCATTTTCCACAGAAGGGTTTTGGTGCTGTTGTATTGTTGGTGACAGCAGAAATGGCAGGATGAAGATGAAGCAGAGGAGCGAGTGTCCACCCAGCACATTTGCTCCTGGGCTCCCTCTGATGGAGACAAGACCTGATTAGGAGAGGATGTGTGGACACAGCCCTGCCCTGGTTGCTCTCCAGAGGCACACATAGACAGTCTGTAGTGGGGAATGGGCAGTCCCTTGGGGAGGGATTGGATTGAACTAGAATGTTGAGGTTTTGGGGTCTCCACGATCACCCCATCCCCGGTCTCTCTGCAGGAGCATGGCATCCCCACTGACATGGGGTATGCTGTGGCCCCCCACCACTCGGGTGTGTACCCCGTCCATGTGCAGTTGTATGAAGCTTGGAAGCAGGTTTGGTCAATCAAAGTGACGAGCACAGAGGAGTACCCCCACCTGAAACCCGCTCGCTATCGCCGTGGCTTCATCCACAATGGCATCATGGTAGGTAGCCAGGCTTTATCTCTGGTGCTTCTCTCGCTTCCCTCACCAAACCCCAGAACCTCAGTGGGTGGTTTCTGGGTAGCTCAGATGCTTCGATTTGAAGGGGCTGTGCTCTCTGCTCACCCTGCACAAGGAAAGCTTGTGTGAGGACACTTTGGCTTCTCCATCTGTCCCTCCCCTGTAGCAGGATTCCAGTTGAGGGTGGTGAGGGGCAGTGGAGCCAGTCCTGACCCCTGAGTAGTTGACGACCCCTTTTCATTTGTCAGAATTGGCTCCAGCCCTGGATGCTCCATCCATGTTTTTCTCCTGCCCCAGGTCCTGCCCCGGCAAACCTGTGGCCTTTTCACACACACCATCTTCTACAATGAATACCCTGGTGGCTCCAGTGAGCTGGACAAAATCATCAACGGGGGTGAACTGTTCCTGACTGTGCTCCTCAACCCCGTGAGTAGTGCAGTCCAGCTGCTGAGGAACAGACTTCTGCAGAGCTGTCCCTCCCTCAGTGCCACTGTGGGAGATGTCCCCAGTGTCCTCAGCCAGCATGGGAGCTGTTTGGACGGGACAGCTGCTGGGTGAGGCCCTGCTAATCCGTGCTCTGTCCTCTCCACTTCAGATCAGCATCTTCATGACCCACCTGTCCAATTACGGTAACGACCGCCTGGGCTTGTACACCTTCAGGCACCTGGTCCGCTTCCTCAACTCCTGGACCAACTTGAAGCTGCAGACACTGCCACCTGTGCAGCTGGCACAGAAATACTTCCAGATCTTCTCTGAAGAGAAGGACCCGCTCTGGCAGGTACCCCCTGTGCATGGAATTCAGGGAGCAGCCCTGTTTATTGTGCTGGGAGAGGGAAGAGGGAAGCCAGCCCTGTTCTGAGCACAGGTTGGGCTAAATGACTTCCTCAGGGCCCTTGCAAGCTGGATTTCCCTCTGATCTCCTGGGAAAGCAGCATTTTTTCACCTCTCTGTGGTTCAATGGGCAGTGTCAGGAAGGGGTTTGCCCTATAGACCTGGAGATAAAGCTTGTCTTTACCCTGCCCGCTGAGTAGCATGGCCTACCCAGGCATTGCTTGGGCTGGAGGGGGCTGAGAACTGGTGCATGGCCTCTTCCAGGCTGCCCTGTCTCAAATCCTTCCCTGTTGCATTTCAGGATCCCTGTGAAGACAAACGGCACAAAGACATTTGGTCCAAAGAAAAGACCTGTGACCGATTCCCAAAGCTTCTCATCATTGGGCCTCAAAAAACAGGTGCTTCCCTTCATCCCTGGTGCCATGAGCAGGCCAAGAGGCTTGCCAGGTCCTCTCCCCACATCCAGAGAGCCTCTCTCAGCCCTCCTCCTGTCTCCCTCCTGCCCTGTAGCAGAGCTTGGAGGGAGGTTTGGCCCAAGTCAGCTCTCACTTTCTGCCTGCCCAAAGGAACTACTGCCCTTTATCTCTTCTTGGGGATGCACCCGGACCTGAGCAGCAACTACCCCAGCTCAGAGACCTTTGAGGAGATACAGTTCTTCAACGGACATAACTATCACAAGGGCATCGACTGGTAGGTCTCTATGCTGTGTGGGCTGAGCTGGGAGTACTGGTTCGTTTGGGAACAGAAGCAGCAGTGCCATGGGGTTTCCCATTGGCTTCACAGCCACTGGAGTCTTGGCAGAGGGTACTTGGGTGCTTTAAGGTGGGACATGTCCCAGACAGGCTCTGCCCTGTGCCTTCAGGACCTCACACCACAATGGCTTATCTCCGAGGTGTTGTCCATAAGGCAACACTTTCCAGGACTCAGAAGTACCCTTGGCAGAAGCTGGGGGTGTGCATCTGCTAGAGCCCGGGTTTTGGGATCTGCCCAGGGAATCTAGTGAGGCCTGGTCCTCCAGAATGGTTGGAGGGGATTGTGGAGCCCCAGACTGTGCATCAGACATGGGGGAGCTCTGCAGAGTTAGTGCTTGGTACAGAGTGTCTGAGCTGTCACCTGTGAGGGGAGGTGCTGGGAAAATCTCATACTCACCCACTGCCTCACACTGTGCCTCCCGCAGGTACATGGAGTTCTTCCCCATCCCCTCCAACACCACCTCCGACTTCTACTTCGAGAAAAGTGCCAACTACTTTGACTCAGAAGTGGCTCCCCGGCGAGCTGCTGCCCTGCTCTCCAAGGCCAAAGTCATCACCATCCTCATCAACCCTGCAGATCGAGCCTACTCCTGGTATCAGGTGAGCTGACCATCTCTGCCTGTGCCCTGACTTGGGCAAATCCATGGTGAGGTGGGTAAGGGGCTTCTCTCCATCAGCTTTGTTTGGGAGGTGGGATGGCTGTGGACACAGTGCTTTTTAGCTGAACAAGACACACAAGGACATGGCGTGGAGTTCCAGGGAGCCACAGCGCCTCCTGGGCATCCTGGGATTTGGGTTGCCCCAAGGAACAGGCTTGCCTTGCTCTTGCCCAACAGCACCAGCGAGCTCATGATGACCCGGTTGCCCTGAAATACACCTTCCATGAGGTGATCACAGCTGGGCCCGAGGCTGCTCCGAAGCTCCGGACCTTGCAGAACCGCTGCCTGGTGCCAGGCTGGTACGCCACCCACATTGAGCGCTGGCTGAACAGCTACCATGCTAACCAGGTAGGGATGGGAGCACCCCACTCCTACAGCAACAGCACCCAGAGAGCCCCCTCACCCAGGCAGGGATGTGAGGGGAAGAGAGCTTGGGTCCAAAGCCAGTTGTGAAGTGCTTTTCTCTTACCCTAAAAACCATGGGAGGAAGAGTCAAAGTACTTGGAGAAGGGGCAGAGATACTGTGCAAGAAGGAAGCCCTTGTGGTGTGAGGTTGGTGATGGACCATGCATGAAGACGTCCTTGTGCAGGTGCTCTGGTAAAGCAGGGTTGGAAGGGAGCTGTAGGGTGGAGGGCAGTGGGTGGGTCTTGGCTTCAAACCCTCGTGGGGCTGCCCTGTCTGGTGTCACCGCAGCATCGAAGCAGGACAAAAATAGCAAAACTGCACATGGTTTGAGCTGCCTGCAGGGGAAGTACAGGCTGGACACCAGCCTCGCTATGACCTGCTTAGTCCCCAAATGATTTTTCCACTGCCATTTAACCTTAAAAAGTGTAATTAGTTGTCTGCTGCTGGTGCAGTTGCTGTGATGCAATCCTGGCTGGCTGTGGATTGGGCAACCCTGAGCTGGAGCTCTGAAGTTGTCCTGGATGGATCCTGGCTCAGGCTTATATTTGCATTTCATTTTCCGACACCCAGTGTAAGTGAACACTGAGGCACAGTAGCATTCGAAAAAGGACCCCATGTGAGCTGGTGGCAAATTTGGCTCTGAGATGGCAATGGCAAAGGCATCTCTGTGCCCCACGAGAGCAGGGCCAGGAGTCAGTGGCACCGCACTGCCCTGCCTTGCTCCTTGCAGATCCTGGTCCTGGATGGCAAGCTGCTCCGAACAGAACCCGCCAAAGTGATGGAGACAGTCCAGAAATTCCTCGGCGTGACCAACTTCATTGATTATCACAAGACCCTGGCGTGAGTCTTTCCCTAAGTTTCTCCTTCCTCCAAATTGCTGGTGCTCCATGTGCAGTGGGTTGCCTCTGGGGACAGTGCTGTCCTCAGGCAGTCCCCAGCCTGGGGTCAGGCTTTGCTGTGCTTAGACGTGGCTGCGGTGTCGCCACCCAGATATCACTCTGGGCAGTGTGTCGCCTGGGGCTCCTGAAGCAGAGTTTTTGGGTGTGTTCATGCCACATGTGACCGTGTTGAGCCCCAGCACCCTGGCTCCTCATGTATGCACTCTGGAGAGCAGCTTGTGCTGCTGGCCATGTGGCACCCCCACAGGTGTCACCTGGCTCCAAGCCTTCCGGGTATTTGAGCTCACTGTGGGAGAAGCAGGAGTCTCCAGAGCTCCTAAAAAAAAAAAATAAATCAATCTACCTCTATGCAAGGCTTGCATATGTTTGTGGCTGCTTTGAGTCTGCATCAGGTGCTGTGGAGCTTTTGAGGGTATCCAGGGCTGAAGGTGCTGCAGAAAATAATTAAACCCATGTAGATCTCCCTGAGCAGGGTGATGCAGTGATGAATGAACCTTGGTGGGACGTTTACTGTGTGGGGAACTTGCCGTACCAGGGGGTCCATAACAAGCTGTTAGCTGGGCTGCAGATTAAAACGACCTGGAGAAGTGCCCCTGTGCAGGGCTGGGTGGCAGCAGGGCTTGTTGGATAGCATGAGGGGGCAAGAAGGGTGAGGCAGAGGTCTTGTTTCACAGGTTTGATCCAAAGAAAGGATTCTGGTGTCAGCTTCTGGATGGAGGAAAAACAAAGTGCTTGGGAAAAAGCAAAGGGAGGAAGTACCCTGAGATGGACTCGGATGTGAGTATGCAGAAAGCCTCCTGGGATAGTCCTGAGCAGATCCAGGGGGCCATGGTGGGGGGGGGTGGTGGGCTCAGGGCTTGTCTCCCTGACCCTCCTCTCTGTTCTCCCTTTGCAGTCACGCACCTTCCTGCGGGACTATTTCAGGGACCATAACATAGAGCTCTCCAAGCTCCTGTACAAAATGGGGCAGACACTGCCCACCTGGCTGCGGGAGGAGCTGCAGAGCACCAGGTAGCTGCTGCCCACCGCCCAACTAGCGCAACCCGCATCTGGCTGGTGGGACCTTCCTCAGCAATACTGTGGCTGTGGCCTTGGAGGGGACCCCCCAGGAGCAGACGTCTGCATCAGAGGCTGCCTGAGGGGTGGCCTGACCCTGAGGTCCCCACACTGCCACCTCCCGCCTACCCTACATCCGTTCCTGTTTTGGTTTATTTTTCCTTTTAAATTCCTGGGCCTGGCGGTGAGGTCCCTTCCTACCCTGCTCTGACATTGGGAAGTGGTACAAATTCTGCCTTTCTCTGCCTAAAATGGGCTCCAGCTCCCCTGGGCTGAGAGTAGTGTCAGAGCCATCCCTCACCTCCTGGTCCAAGGGTGGAGAAGCTGCTCTGGGATGAGTGGAGGTGACTTTGCTGAGCTGGAGCAGAGGAATGGAGCTCGTGGAGACCCAAAGCATGGAGGGACCCAGACCCACTCCTGCCATTGGCCCCATGGCAGGAGACAGAAGAGTTTGCTGGATTCTCCCAACATTTATTTGGAAAAGCTGCGATCAGGGCAGAATTTTAAGACTTGGGCACCAATTCTTTTGTCAATTCCGTTCATTTTCAAGCTCCTCAGACTCTTGCTCCCCCTCTGCAGGTAGTGCGGTGGGATCATGGCCGATCAGGAGAAGGGGCTAGTGTGCTGGCCACAGTGTGCTCTCCCCAGCGTGGTCCCATCCCCTGAGCCCACCCTGCAATCTTGTACACGTGTGGTATTTCCTGTGGTAAAGCCGAGCAGTGCCCGGCGTCCCCAGCACAGAGGACAGCCAGCCCTTGGGGACAGGGCGGACATTGGGATAAAAGCATTCAGAAGGATGCTGAGAACTTCAAACCTCTTGAATATTAAAAGTGAAAGTATTTTAATAATGTTGGGGTGCAGGGTGGGGGGAGGGTTAATTTGGTTCCCATTTTGCAGGGGGTTGTTTTTCTTCAGTGCTGGAATTTGTACCTAAACACCGAGGGTTTTCCATGGTCTCTGGTCTTTGGTGGTTACATGTGATGTGGACGATGGTCAGTTGCGAAGTTAGGGATGGGTTCCCAACTGGAGATGTGTCTCTGTAGTGATGGTGCCACACCAAGCTGCAGCCCCGGCTCTGCCTCTCCCACCACGTTCCCTGGGCTTTGCTACTGGGGCTGGCAAATGAGACTGAGCCATCATGGGTTTTCTGGGGTAAAGGCCCAAATATCCCCTGGGATGGAGCTGCTCTGCAGGGAATGGGATGGCAGCTGTTGTTGCCACAGATGGAGGTGATTCCTGGGATTCTGCTCTCCTCCAGACTGTGTCTGGGGCAGCAGGAGGGATGGGAAGGTGGTGCTTTGCCCTGGGTGAGGGTGGGAATTCCCTGGTTCCTACCAGGTTGTTCTTGAAAGAGCCCCTATAGCTGAGGGAGGAAGCAGGGGGGCTGCATCTCCCCTCTGCCCTTCTGTGGGGTTTGGTGGGAGGCTCCAGGGCACTGCCGTAAGGTCCTGTTGAACCAGCTACTAATAAATCAAGGGGCTCTGGTTTTGCTTCCTAGTTGTTGCCCGGTCCTCTCTTTGTTGGCACAATATGTTCCTCCCCTGGGGGATATCATCTGCCTTTGAGGGCTTTTGGGATCATTCCGGGGGAGGATTTTGGGAGGAAGAGGGAGTGTGGGAGCAGCCTTCCATGCACGAGGTGGCAGCAGCCATCCAGTCCTGGACCCAGCCACACTGCACAGCAGACCCGTGTTCCCGGGCTGTGGCCGGCAGTCAGCCGGGACTGCATCCAGCACTGACTGGTTAGTGCTGGGGTGGGATTTAGGGGGGCCGGGGGGGATCCTCACTTGCCTTCTCCCCCTGCCCTCTGGGCCAGTTGCTGCCTGCCAGAGCCTGCCCACCGCCTTCCGCTGCAAAGCGCTGGAGGAGACAAAGCTGGAGCCTGATTAATACCAGCCGGATTTGCCTGAACCTGTCGGGGGTGACAAACGACGTGTGGCGCCACAGGAGCTGTCAGAGGAAGGGGAGGGGGCTGCAGGGGGAGAGTCTTGGGGGCTATCTGTCCCCAGAGGCAAGGAGGTTTTTAAGCTTTTGGTCACAATGGAGCAAAGCCAGGCCCGGCACCCCCAGGGCCTTTCCCAGGTGGTGTGCCAGTCCAGTCAGCTCGTCCCTGGGCGGCCCCAGGTGCAACCAGCTGCTGCCCAGCTTGGCCCTGAGTTAATTGCTTGTTAATTAATAGAGCCAGGAGCACAACTCATCCCTATGCAATGGCTCTGGGGTGCCTGGGAGGATGAGGAGGGCTCTGCCCTCCCACAGCTGCAGGAGAGTCAGGGGGGAGTAAGGCTCCATCTCCCTCACCCCTGACCCTCCTTGTCACCAGCGATGTTTTATGGCTGCCGTGTCTACTAAAAATGTGCAAACTCAGTGAAATCTACACTGGGCTGTGCAAGGGCCAGGGGCTGGACTGGCTGTGGCCAGCAGGGCCCCAGAGGTGGCAGGAACCCTGACCAGCACCCCTGCTTGGAGCTCAAACCCTCTATGCCCCATGGCTGCTCTCCCTCTGGCCAGGGGCTGCCCAGGCTTCCCACTCCATCCTACAAACTCACTGGAGATCCCAAGGCTCTGAGGCCTAAGGGAGCTGCCTGGTAGGCATCGGGTCTTCCTTGGGGTCCCAGAGGTCACAGGCCTAAGCCTGAGGCTGCTCCAAGTCTTCTGCAGCACCAGCCCACAGGAAGGACCATGGTGGCTGTGAGGTGAGGACTGGTTTTTGAGCCAGTGTCTGGTTCAGCCCTTGGGGCACCTCAATTCATCCTGCAGCTGTGTCCTGATGTATCCCATATGATATCCTGACATGTGGCCTGTGTCCAGCCCTTACAGCCTGCTGAAACTCGATGCTTACATCAAGCTTAACTTTGTGGACATCTGAATTATTTATATCAAAAAATACTTATAGCATGTTTTCCTGTTGCAGAAATCTCACTGTGACCCTCCTCACCAAGCTAGCCACTGCCTATTGCTGCTTCTCCAAAGATGTTCATGAAAGGGACTGAGTCTGGCAAGAACTAACCTGTCCAAGAGCTCAGCTCTTGAAAACCTAGCAATAGTCAGAGAGGTCTACTGGAAACTGGTCTCTCACAGGGAGAAGCAAGGGTGGGTGTGTGCCCTATAAATAACAGAGATCACAGGCCGTGGAGGAGATCCTTGTGCCCCTGAGAAAGGTATCCCCAAACCAGATGGTTGGAGGTTAAAACCAGATGATGGGAATATTTCACACTGTGGCAGGATTGTGAAAGCAGCGGTGGCTTCGCCTTCTTCCACAGCCCTTTCCTCCAGGCTGGGGACTTCCTTCCAGGGGATATTGTCATGGAGGTGAGGTGTGGGTGTGACATACTTGGATCAACATGGGGTGGGGCTGAGGTGGTGCTGATGGGGCTCTGACTGCAGTCAGGCTCATGCTGGGATGGTGTGACCCTCATGGAAGGTCTGATTTGGGGCAACTGAAAGCCTCCTGAGACCCCTGTGGTGTCACCCAGTAGTCCCATGTGCTGGGAGAGGACAGTGGCTGTGTCCCTCTGCATGATCTCTGCTGCTGCTGGACATGAACCTTGGCTTTCCAGCCCTGGGACTGACTGCATCCTTGTCGTGGAACCAGTGACTAGAGCAGGTACAATGCCTAGGCGGAGGCAGGAGGACAGCAGAAGGCACCAAGTCCTTAAGTAATAACCATACAAATTATTTCTTCTAATGCCTCTCATGATTTTGAGGTTATGTTTCCACATTATGATAAAATAATGCTAAATTCTGGTGCCTGATACATGTAAATGTATTTTTATTGTATGTTCAGCTACCCCTGGATTGGATGGAGCTGATAGAAGTCTTTTTGCAGAAGTTGTACCCTTTCCTGTAAAAATTTATAAGGTCTTGTTTTGAAGATGCAAATGTATAGAATCTCTTCTAAGCATAAGATACTTATATATAAGGTATTTATGATCCTTAAGACTGTAAATATGAACTGCCTATTTAAATGTCACAGCCTAAAGTAGTAAACACTGGAGATACAAAAAATAGACTAAAAATGTCAAAGGACAGATGACAAAAAGATATCTCTAGCATCTGGGAAAATTGATTTATAACTAATTCCATTAATCCCAGATTTCCATTGGCTGAAGGTAACCCAATCCTGTGAGTGGTGGTTGTTTCAGAGGAGGTGTGATGGGCAGCTCGGGGCCCTAACCCCTGTGGAGCTCTGCTGGGAGCAAGACACAGACACACACACAGAGACACACACACACACAGGCACAGACACACACAGGCACACAGACACACACACAAGACACACACACAAGACACACACACAGACACAGACACACACACAGACACACACACGCCCAACCCCATGAAGCTCCTGGGCTGATGCCCCCTTTAGCTTTGCCCTCATCCCACACTGTTGATTATTAAAACCAGGTGTTGGAGCCTGGTGGGGAGCTGGGGCTGCTTGTGGGAGGCTCAAGGCAGGAAAGTGGTGGGTTGTCCCCTTGCAGATGGGCTGCAGGTGGATGAACTGGGGGCAGCTCCAGGTCCTCAGGGAACCTCCCGTCTGGGGGCCCAGTGCTCAGTGGCTTTCAAACTGATTGGGTCAGCACTGAAGGGGTGTCCCAATGTCTTCTGACTCTTCACACAAGTGCTGCTGGCTGGCAAGGTTAGAACCAGGTGGGGTTTGTATGAGTGGAAGAAGGTAAGGGCTGACGAATCCAATTTAATCCTGCAGGGGACAGCTGGGAGGTGGGTGGAGTGAGGTCAGGGCAGCTTTATGATGAGGAAGAGCTGCATGGTGATGCTGAGACCTGGAGGAAAGTAAAGGCAGATGTTAAAGAAGGGTCCAGGTGCTGAGGGTGTGCAAAGAGCAACAAGATGTTTGTGGCTCTATCTGTCCTGCAGCTTCTCCTACAAACCCACCTTCTAGCCATGTAAATGCAGATGTACCTTCTCTGGGCTCAGGGAATAACAAAAACCATGCTGGTACCACCAAATTCCCACCACTGAGGGACTGGCACTGCCATGGAGGTGTAATTCAACACACATAATATATAGATTTCCAACATTTTAATACTCCTATTTTGAAGCCCTGCAGGGACTAAAGGCTCTTTCTTTGCTGGTGCGAAGTGTGCTTTTGGGATGCTGCCCCCCTTTCCCCTGCCTGCTGGCCCCAGGTACTGCCTTCCTCAAAGACCTTGGTGCTGCCCATAGCTGCTGGAGCATCTGTGGAGGGTCCCTGTCCTTGTCCCTCCCTGGAACAACATCTTCAGCTCCTTTGCAGGGCACCTGGGAGAAAGAGGGGAGAAACTCAGGAGCCAGAGCTGAGAGAGGCTCCTGCCTCTCTCCTGAGGTGCAGAGGTGGGAAACATTAAAGGGTTTCCTGCTGTTGCACATCTGGGTTGAGTTTCACTGTGGGGGCTGCTGCTGCCAGAGCCACTGGGGCTTGGAGAGCTGTTCTCTGGGTCCCAGCACCGGGGTGGTTGGGGAAGGGTGCTGGGTGCTGGGGACATCTTTCCCCTTTACCCAGTGGTTTCAGCACATCTTCCCAGCCCTTCTACCACAGCCAGGCATGAGCAACCCAGACCTGCTGGCCACCCATGGGCCACTGCTGTACACACACACGCTCGTCTGCCACACACCATACCCAGGACCACTGGGAAGATACTCATCCTGCCCAGTGGGGCTCACAATGGGAGCTGAGTGGGTCGATCATGCCACAAGACCTGCAGATGCTGCAAGACCTGGTAGATCTTGCAGCAGATGTCCTTGGGGTGGACAGTACTGGCTGTGCAGCCCTTCACACGTGAGCATGTTGTCACGTTGTCCTCAGGGTCTGCTCTGGCACTGGCACGGGGTCCCATCAGCCAGGGCAGTTTGGGAAGGAGCCCCATGGCTCAAATGCAGTCCATGGGTGTGTGGAGGCTTTGGTGGGGATGTCATAGTGGGGAGGGAGTGAGGAGCAGTGTAGTGCACTGGACTCCTGCTCTGGGCTGCTGCTGGGGTCTCTTCTCCGGGCCACACACATCCATGTGGATATTTGTAGAGGATGGGAGCAGAGCATCCAGTTCACAGCCATGAGCCTCCTCGTGCAAACCCCCTCAAATACCATACAGACCCAACACGAATCAAATGCCTCGGAATGAGCCAGAATAAATATTTTATGGTAAATTACTAAGGCTAATAATTATAAAAATCTGTACTTATGACCCAGAGCCAGGGAAAGATTTCCAAGCAGCTGGTGACCACATGGGTGACGGCCCCCCCCCCACTCCCTGGCTGGGCTGACAGACCCTCCCTGATCAGGGGAGCAGCCTGGTGGTAGGAACTGGGGGGTCTGGGGGTGGGTGTCCTCTCCTGTATCTGGAGCTGGGGTTGCTGGGGGGGTCTGTGACGCCCCAGGGAAGGGCTAGAGATGGGATTTCCCGGAACAGCAACAGCTGTGGGGGTTTGGGGAGGGGATGGTGAGGCGGAGCTCAGCTTCCCACCCACACAGCCCAGTTCTTGGAATGCTTGGGGTTATCTTATTGCTGTGGAACTGGGAAAGACAGCATTGCAATGGGGGAGAGGCTGGGAGAGGGCAAGAAGAGAGGAGGAGGAGGAGCAACAGCACTAGCCAGCTGTGGATGGGCTTGTTTTACCCATGTGACCACTCAGAGGTGATTTTTGGGGTGCAGCCACCCCTCCTCCAGTGGAACCAGCTCTGCCCTCACCCCCCAGCTCTGACCATCCCCAGACCTGCTGGGTTGGGAAGGTCCTGGAGGGTACCATCCCCATCCCTACTTTGATGGGGACCACAACCCAGGGAGGAGACCCAGCAGAGGGTGTGGGATGCTCTCACTGTTTCTTTTCCTCCTTTCTCCTCCAAGCACTAGTTGGGACAAGTACAGAGGGACCATGGGCATCCACCCCCTCATCCAGTGTGACCATACCCATCACAGCTCTCTGCAGCCCCTCTCCATCACCCTGCCCACTGCCTTGCCCCTGACTCCCTCCAGAGCACTTGTAAAGAGATTTGAGCAGCCTGACCCCACCCAGTGCTCCCCCCTTCCCCCAGCCTTTTTTCCTTCCTCCCAGTCATGATTCAGAGAAAAAAAAAAATCAGCAGGATTCAGATCAGCACCCAGCTCTCCCTCACTCAGCTCCTCCAGGCCGATGACTCAGTTGATGGTGGCAGTATCCACAGCTCTGGCCCTGCTCAGCCTCGCTTGGCCTTGCTTGGTCCTGCTCCTGCCCAGCTTCAGCAACAATGGTGCTGGTCTTGAGCATGCTCCAGGAGATCAGTGGGGACCCCCCGCACCTGGCAGTGCTGGGTTTAGGCAGAGTGGGGTAAGAATGGAGAGGAAGAGAAGGCAGAAGGTGAAGGGGGGCTGATCGCATGTTCCCATCTTGGGTGCTCCTAAATATGTTTGGTGGACACCCACATGCTCCGAGGTATGGAAGGGTGATTGCTGGAGGCAGGTGGATGCTACCGACCCCAGGTGTCTCCCTGCAGGTAGGTGTGAGCATCCCACCTGCACCCCCTTGGTGCTGAGTAGCCTTGGGGAGCTCACCCAACCTCCCACAGACTCCATTCTGAGAGGGGCAGGGGGTACCTCATCTCACCCAGAGCTTCAATCTGCTCCCAGGGAGATACGGCTCCCAGCCCCTGGGACCTTCGCCCTCAGCCCCTCGGGTGAGGTGAGCTGGGCTCAGCCCTTCCTCCATGTTACTCAGAGATGTGAGTGGGCAGAGGCAGCCCTTGGCTTAGCAAGGCCCTTGGCTTCCAGCGATCAACAGGAAACGGGAGATGGATTTCTCTGCAAACTGGGCTTTCCATAAACAGTCTGAGGGGCCGACCCGCGACGGCGGGAGCAGCACAGAGCCAGGGCTGGGCCTTACAGCTGTTTATCACATTTTTATACTCTCATTTCCTCCCCAGCTTGGCAGCTCAGGGTTCCTCTTCTCCAGTGTGAAAACCAAAGCTGAACTGAGCACCATTGGACTAGCTGCCACCATTCCCAACCTGATGCACCCACGATGTTGCACTGGAGCAGGGTCAAGGCAAGCAGCATCTCATCAGTCCTGTGCTCTACTCAGCCTGAGTGCAGGGTGCCAGAGTGTCCCCTTGACCCTTTCCAAACCTTAAACCCAGCTGCTACCAGGCTCCCTTTATTTTGGAACACACAGCACAGCTCTGCAGCATCAGGACTCTCTGCTCCCCAGCCCCCCCCAGCACACAAGCCTCCAATTTCTCAGCAATCAGGACTTAAGAAAATACAAGCTGACCCCAGGAGGTGAGCCATGCTGGGCTCTCCGCCTGCTTCTCATTAGCAGCAGCTTGTTCAGCGCCGTCCCTGCTCCCCCATACCATCCTGGTGAGCTCAGTGGCTCCAGTATTTCCCTGTGATAGTTTGCCCGACTCAAACAACTATGAGATGAGACATTTAGTTGTAGAGCATCCGTCTGTCTGTCCATTCCTCTATATAGCTGTCCCATACTCGTGTACCCTCTGTGACCCATCCTGGCATCCCCAGGCATTGATCCTGACCCGAGAGGCAGCATGAGAGGCTGCCCAGTCCCTATCCCTGTGCATGCCCTATCCCATGGGACAGCGGGGACTGTGTTTTGGGGTGGTGGGGGTCATTGTGGGGTGGTGGGGTCAGCCAACAGTGTGGGCCCCATTTGCTGAGATGAACAAAGGGGCTTTCTTTCAGCAGGGGCTCAGGGGAGCACGGCCCATCTGGAAGTGAAGCCGCCTGCGTCAGAGACAGACGGCGGCAGGGGGGGTTCTTCCAGAGGGCAGGAAAAACAGAATTAGCAGTGATGAGGCTGCACCAGAGCCCTCGGGGAGCTGCTGCTGGGAGATGTGGGAGGGCAAGACCTCAGTGACCCAGTGGCAGGAGGATGCTGGGTGCCCAGGGCTGATGTATGGTCACTGTCCTCATGCCATGATGCCACCATGATGCCAGAAATGCTGCCAGTCCACCCCACAAGCCAAACAACCTCCAATGTGGCAAAAGATTTTTATTTTTTTTTTCACTTTGAAAGGCACAGAAATGCCCTGTGGAAAGGTGAGAGCGAGTGCTCAGACAGATGTTCAAGAAATCTGTCACAACACCAATTTTGACAGGTTAGTGTCAATGGCAAGTGCCAGCTTCCAGCTGCTCCTCACAGTGCCAGGTACAGCCAAAACCTGCTCACAAAAGCCAACTTTGTGATCCACTAAAACACAAGCAGCTCTGTGTGGCTGTGCGGGTGCTGCTGTCGCAACCAGCCGCCTGTGCTTTGGCACCTAAAATCACATCTGAATTCCACATGATGGATGTGTGAGAAAAGGCGTTTGCCTGCAGAGAAGGGTTGTGGATGGTGGGGTGTGGTTGGGAGTGGGGCTGGCAGGGAAGGTGGGATGCTCAGATATGGGGCTGGCCAGGGAGAAATGCTGCCTGGAAACATGCTTGGTGGGACCGGGGCTGCATTTTGGAGGAAAGCTGGTATGTGGGTGTGCTGGTGCATGAGGGATGTTGGGCCGGGGAGTGTGTTGAAACAGAAGGGTTTGATTTTTTTTTTCATTTGAAATGGCTTTTCTAATCTCTTGGAATACTAAATGAAACATTACCAAAGGGAGGGAAAAAAAAAAAACCAGCACTATTTCTTCCCACCCTGAAAAATCCCCTTTTCAGTCACATTTTTCGCTTGCTTGTTTGTCTTATAGCCTGGGCACAAAGCTGTGTCTCAGAGGCTCACGTGTCCCAGTGCTGTGGCTTTGCTAGCCCCTGGCTGCCCAGCAGGGATGGCCTTGGGAGAGCCACACTGTGGGGATGCTCCCAGCTGGGGATGCACCAACCTGTAGGACCACAGCAGAGGCATTGTCTGGTGTTCTGAGGAAGGAAGAAACCTCATGGTTGTAATTCAGTGCCAAAATGTTGCAGGAGCACAACCAAGCAGTGCTTGATCCTGCAGCCAAGGATGCTCATGCTTGGGGACGATGAGCTAGTTCCCCCAGCCCTGCATCCCGGTCCTCAGTGGGAGCACAGGGATTGTTAGAACAGGGGCGGTGAGGGCACTCCAAGGGGGATTCATGCCAATGAGCCTAACTTGACCTGACAATATGGTTTGTGTCATGGGAAGCTCCTACAAGATTTTTCAGCTGTAAATCAAGAGCAGCTTGTCCTTGGGCCAGCTCTCCCAGAGAAAGACCCCTTCAGTCACATGCGGCTTTTGGGTCTCTAGCCCAGCCTCTCTGCAGGTAAGGGCACAGGTGAGGGCTGCGAGTATCAGAGGTGCCAAGACACGTCTAGGTACCTCGCTCATCCTGTGCCCCTTCCTGTCCTGCCTGTCCCTGGACAGAAGCCACAAAGGATTCAGATCCATGTCCGTATTCCCATGGAATTTGCCCCCCCATCCTCTCCCAGGTCCCCACTTTTCATTATTTCTGTCAGTATTTGGTTTAATTTGTCCCCGCTGAGGTTTCGGAGCCTGTGGGGCAGTTCGGTTGGAGCTGTCCCAGCTATAGCTGCTGCTGTCCCACAGCAGCCACCACGTCCCCCACTTTGTACCCATCCCCTCTCAGAGTGCAAGGGTCAGCCAGGGGTGCAGATGCTGACACCCCCCATCTGGGAGGGCACTGGGCCAGCCTGCTCCAGGCATTGCCTCATCTCCACAACTTCCCAGCTCCCTGCCAGCCCCGGGAGCGCCCTGAGCCCCAGACCCTGCTGATTAGAGACATTTAACATTCCTCCCAACGCCAAAGGGATATTTTATCAGTGTTTTTTTTTTTTTCCTGCAGCCTATTTTCTTTTCATGAAAACATTAAATGGCCTGAGAGATAAGGAGTAAATTTATAGCAGTTCACACCGAAGCAGCCAAGACACTGGCAAGGAAAAAATGCCTTCCCTCTTGCTACCCGCCTTCCCTTGCACGCTCCCCACCCCGGCTGCTTCCTTTCATTCTCTCCAAATTCTCCTGACTCCCACGACGGCTCTTCCTGCCCCACAGCAGAGCTCACCGTGAGGTCGCCCACAGTCCAGCTCCCCATCACCCCTGGGAAAGTTCCTGAGGGCTCTGCCCACATCCCAGGGGAGGGCAGCCTCGTGTCCAGAAGCCCCATTGTGAGGACGGATCCAGTCTGTGCAAAACCTGTCTCACCTTAAAAACGAGCCAGTCTAAAATTGGTTGATGTAAACCATGGGTTTGGGTGAGATCTGCAAGTCCTCCCTTCCCTCCCTGAATAAAGCATCCCTTGTTTGGTCCTTGCTGCTGGGAGCTGCTCTGCAAACCAATTTCAGACTCACAGAGCTGTAATGTTTAACTTACCAAAATCTGCAATAAATTTTCCTCGTGGCCCCCAATCAGCTGGACCCTGTCTGCCGGTGCTGCAGGTTTACAAGCTCTGAAGAGCTATAAAGGTCTTTTACTAGCTGTGGTTTTTATTCCAAGTTAGAGTGTGACTGGATAAACACAGGACAAAGTACCGATTTACTGGGCACCCTGTGTAGCATGGGACTGGAGGCTTGGAGATGGGCAAAGCTGTGGCTCTGTGGGATGGACGACATGTTCCTTCACCCCAGCTGAGCTCGGCTGATGCCTTTTCCTCCCCGACCAGCTGAAAACATGAGGACTGGGGAAGTAGAGCCCTGTGGGTACTGGGGCAAGGGGTTTCTTGTCTGAAGAGCACCAGTGCTAAGAGGTTCATCCAATTTGGGGAAAGCAGAGCACATTGGTGATCCCCTCCATTTCAAACCCTGCTTGGAGGTTTACCACCAACTGATGTCTTCTCCTGCCCAGAAAGTCAAAGCCAACAGCTCTTCTATAGGAATAAGGGAAGGATGCAAAGCTGAGGACCCCAGTTGTCCCCATCCCACATTGAGGAGGATGGTGGAACCTGAAGGGAGCAGTCTCAGCTACCCTCTGTGCTAGGGACCTGCAGATGTCCCTACCCTGCTAGCAGAAGTGGTGTCACCCTGTTTTACAGGGACCATGGTCTGTCTCCAGGCACCTTGGAGGGAGACAGAGAGGGGAAAAGAGTGGAGCATGAGGATATCCAACGCGGATATTTTCCCTGCTGGCACCTTGCCTGCTCGCTGCTCTCAGGAATTCTCTTGTGTCCTTGGGGTGCAGGCAGGGAAGGAATACCCCACCAGCATGTCCTTCCCAGCCCTTCTCCACCACCATTGGTCACAGTTCTGTGGGACCCTGGGGCTCTGCTGTGTCCCAGGAACAGGAGGGCTGTTTGGGGGTGACAGGGTCGGTTCCCTCCATTTCACAAGAAGGGACATTTAACATGTCCTGAAAACAAGACACCTTTTCTGCTCTTAAGTTTAGGGTTTGGATGCTCTTTTGGAGGGACAAAATAATGCAGGAGGGTGATCCTGGTGAAGCTGAGACATTTTCCGTGCTGTAATTAAGGGTTCCCCCCCTGCAAGGAGAGGTGTTGGGTTAGAGGGGCTGCTTGTTGCCAGCTGCAACCCCCTGGGACAGATCCTATACCCCAGAGCCGAGCATCAGGCTGTGCTTCCAGCCGCTCTGAGCGCTTGAAGAATATAGGTGGTTAATGCCTTCAGCATGTATGAAATATCCCATATGCTGGGAAACAAAAGGGGCTCTGTGCTATTAAAGTTTCATTTCCCCACTCCCCTCCTCCCGCCCCTCTCCCTCCTCTTCACTCTGCCCTGTGTGGTGTGGCTGGAGGAGAGTAGATGAGGAGACCTGGGTGCTGATGGCCTCCAGCCCCTGGCCAGGACCCCAGGGTCTGGGCACACTGGGGACACTGTGGACTTGACCCCCCTGGGTTCAACTGGAGCACATAGAGATCAGAGACCTTTGCTTCCCTGTGAGAGAAAAGGGAAGAGGAAAGAGGTGAGTGTGGCAAGTATAATTATTCCCGGGCTTACTAGAGCTTCCCTGGGCTCACCGGAGCTGCCCTGGGCTCTGTGGCTGTACCACTGGGATGCGGGCTGGGGACAGCTCTTGGTGCCCATCGGGGAAGAGCAGTGCTGCAGGTCACTGTCCTCCGGTATGGCTATCCCCAAACTCCAGGATGGAGGGGTTTCCCAGCGGAGCAGAGGGTGGAGGTGGACTTCCCCAAACCCCCTGCCACGTTTTCCCCATGACAGGAGCATTCTTGACTTCTCAGTCCTGCCTGGGGTGGGCTGACCCCCTGCCAGCATTCATCCTGCCCTTGGCTGGGTTGGCTGGGCATTTAGAGGGCGGAGCAACCCTTTCCCACAGGACCCCCTGGTGCTGCTGGGGAGATAATGAGCTGCTGTGGGAGTACACTGGAGGGTGAGGGGAAAAAGAGGGAGAACAGAGCTGGGCAGGGGCTTGGTGGCAGCAGGGGCAGCTCTTGCCCTAATGTCACCCAGACACTTCATCATGTCCCCTTGCAGGGACAGCCCTTGTCTGGGGGTCTGCGGGGTTTGTTTCCAAGAGCTGCTGGGGCTGCCGGTGCTGGTCACCTGGGCTCCCGAAGGGGTTAAGAGAGGAGATTTGAGGAGAGGAGAGGAAAAACGGAGAAAGAAAACAGAGGGTTGGGAGAGAGCAGCTCGATCAGGGGCTGTTTGCACTGGCTTGGATATGTTCTCGCTGTATTTATTCCTACTGCACAAGCACTTTTGCCAGAACAAGAGCCAGACCGCTGAGCGCGTGCACGCACACACACACACACACACACACACACACACACACACACATTGCTTCTGTTGCTTGCACATGCATAGCCCATCCTAAACGCTTCCCAGTCACACCCTTCCCCTTCCACCTCCTGCCCATTACCCCCTGCTTTATGAATCACACAGAGACCCCTCAGAGTAGCAATGCCTGGTGGCCATGCTCTGGTGCCAGGAACCCTCCTCTCCTGCCCCCGCCCTGCCTGTCCCGCTGGGCTCGCAGCCTTGGGCGAGCCGGATGGGAGCAAACCTCGTGTCCCAAGGCCACCAGCCTGCTGTGCTGTTGGAGCCAAGGCCTGGGAACGGGCATGTGCTGGGGTTTGGCTGCTTTCCTGGGCTGGAAAAAAAAAAGCCCCCTCCCTGGGATCCTCTTTTGATTCTCATGGACCGACCCGCATGCTGCCTGTGGGGCTCAGAGGAGCCAGACCCAGGGCTCGTGTGCATTCAGTCCCTGTCTTCTCACTGCACTGCTAAAATATTCTTGATCTTTGTCCTGGTTGTCCCCAGGCTGTGTACACCCATCTCTTCCTGAAGGTCCCATTCTGTCACTCTGACATCAAAGCTGGGGACCAAGGGTCTGGCCAGTGCAGCAGCCAGGTTGGATATGTTCTGCTTCTCTTAGCAGCACAAACCTTGTTCCCCATTTGCCTCCTCCAGGATTTAGGGCTGCAGGGATGCCTGGTGGGGGGGGGTTGCAGCAAGGAGGATGGTGATACCAGGCACTCAACAAACTTTGTCTGAGCCGCCAGCTCTGCTGTTGACCTCGCAGCTCATCATGGGCAGGGCATGTGCCATGATCCTGGCAGCCCCAGGTTGTAGGCCAGTGTTTGTCTGCTCAGGGGGGAGGTGGGGGGGCAACAGCAGCAAACATGGCTGTGAAATCAGGCCCCTGGGATGGCCCGGGAAGCATGGCAGCCCCTGTATCCCAGAAGGCTGAGATGCTCCACTGTCAGTCATCTCAGCCCAAGTGGCCTTGAATGCACAGAGGTTGCTTAAACTGTTTTTTGAGCCCCTGTGAGTTTTTCTGCTTATTTAATAGGTCATGTTTTATGTCTCAACTGAAGCTGAACCTGGGCTTGCTCTGGGGACAGGGTCTGGTCTGGCCTGGTGAGGTTGGGAACCTGCCATGCCAAGGGAGATGACCTCACATCTCCTCTCTCAATCTGGCAAGGATTTCCAGGGAAGCAATCACATCACTTCCTAATTCCCTTGCATCCCTTGCCTGTGTGTTGGACCCTCCTGCCCTTGGCCTCTGTGGAATAGTTTTTTCTCCATCCATCCTACACAGCCTGGCCACATCCTTCCCATTGCCATACTCTCCCTTCTGAGAGTGGTCCCAGCCTCCCATAGAAGGATGCTGGGGTGGCATGGGGTGACACCAAGCTGGATCCAGCCCTGCAAGGCTTTGGGGTTTAACAGTGGGGTGCTGAAGGGGGAATACCCCACAGGCAGCTCTGTTGTGCCTCCTCCCACCACATTGCTCGGCAGCACATCCCAGCCAAGTACCTGGAGATCTAGGAGGAGATATTGGATTGCAGCAGAAGAGAGAGTGTCTGGGCACAGGGTGGCCCAGGCAGGGCTCCAAGTGCTGCTGATGACAGTGACACTGCAAAGAGGTCTCCTGTGTCAGCTGGAAAGGCAGCGTTCCCTTAAACAAACCTGGCCCCCCCCCCAGGGACATGCTGTTGCCTTTTGGGGATGAGGCTGAGATGGGCTCCTAACCCTATACAACACCACTGGGAGGAAGGAAGGTGCCACAAGGGGGAAGGTGCCACGAGGGGAAAGTGCCCAGGTCCCCCAGGGGGACATTCAGCTGCTGGCACAGGAAAAGTGTGAAGATCCCCAGATGTATACATTGCAGCTGGGCTATTTTGGAAAGGGACGGAGCCGATCTTGTGACTGGAGCTGGGGACTGCAAGTCTGAACAGCAGGGTCCTGCCTGAGTGACAATGACTCTCTGCCTGACCTGGGGAAACCCAAGAGCCCCTGCTGTGCTGGGGACAGCTTTCCCACCTCTTCCTGCCCCTGTCCCAGCTTCTTTAATGGTGATGAAAACCAAGCATCAGTCAGCGCTGTGGCTGCAGACAACACAGCAAACAGAGCCCAAGCTTGGGTGCAAATCCGACCCCCACCCTATGGCATCCTTGAGGCTGGGCCACCCATGGTTCCTAGGGTTGTCTTGGAAGTGCACTCCATTTTTTTTACAGATGTGCCAACTCCTGTCCCTATGCTGTTGTTGGGACAGGACCGGCCCAGGCCACCACAGTCCTGGGTCCCCAGGGGCAGGTGCTGGGAGCAGATGGAGATGAAGACTTTCTGAGGTCCCCATCTCCCCTGGGCTCAGCAGCCAGAATGCCAGCGATGCCTGCCAAAAATATTTGTGTGGGAGGTGGAAAGTTAACTAGTTTTTCTTTTTTCAATGGCGGAGGGGTGGCAGGGTGTGAGAAAGGCAGGTGGGGAGGCTGTGCATCACCCAACAGTGAGTGGGCAGGGAAAGAAATTTGAGCAAAAGGTCTCCCCACTGCCAGATTGCAACACTTTGTAAATTGAATGTGGTTCTTTTAAAAAATATATATTACTCTTCCCTCCTCTGGTAGCTTCTCATAGGGATTCGCTGCTGACAGGCAGCCCAAGGTGCTTCCCCAGGGAGGCACAGAGGAGCAGCAGATTGCTGAGGCTGTGATTGACTTGAGCATCCCTTGCTCCCCTGTTTGGTTCTACAACCCTGAAATCGTCCTTGAAATGACCATCACATCCCTTTACAGACTCATTCTGCAGGTGTTGTCTTCACAGGCAGGTGGTTGTTACCTCAGACAGGTTTTGTGGATGTGGCTGGTGATGCTGGCCCTCTTTGCTGGGGCAATGCTGCACCCAGGGCATATACACACATCCTACCCAGCCAGTCTTCAAGCAGACAGCATCAGCCCTGCAGCTTTTGCTAGAGATGCATGTTACCCATAAATATTCCCTTCCTTTGCTGCTTGCAGAGCCCAAGAGCCATGTCCTGGGGGGAAGGCAGCTCCGACACCATGGTGCCAGGCTCAGACGGGCTCCCAGTAAAGCAGCAGATGATCCAGTGGTGTGGGCGGCCCCATGTCCTTGGGGAACACCACTGCTTGGGTCTCACCAAGGAGGGTTTTGCCCAGGAAATGCTGGGATCGTGGGCGCCCGTGCTCATGATATGCCCATCTGCAGAGAGCATTCCCAAAGTGGGAGGGGGCGGCTTTGGAAGATGGTTTCAGGGCAGTACTGGCTTGCCCAGCAAACTGTCAAGGCAGCTCCAGCGTAGGAAGGGCGGTAGTTGTGCTGCCCGAGAAACCTTCTCCCTGCGGATCGGGTGAGGGGGTGGGAACAATGAGGGGGCAGAGCCACTCAGAGAAGATCTCTGCTGTCCTGCGCCAGGATGGGGCTATTTTTGTCAATTTTCTCTTTGTCCTCATTTGAGTTAAGCCAGGACCCTCCTGCTCCCGCAGCTTGCTGAGTTTCTAAGGAAAGATGTGGGTGGCTTCTCCCAACTACTGGGGCCCCGAATTACATAAAGAGCAGAGTGACATTCCCTTTTCAGAGAAAAACATTGATTTTTTTCTCCCCAGGATCTCTTTGCAAATCCGCATTGAATAATTGCAGGCAAGCAAGGCAGGGAAGGATATCAGAAAGGGCAGAAGATTTCCTTTGGGCATTCTCAAAAAACTGCAGTCTTGCATTTGGGAAATGCCCGAGTGCCTGTTTGGCAGCAAAGCTTCCACCGTCTGTTTTCAAACCTGCCTTCATTTCCAAAATAACCTTGCTAAAGTTGGGAAAAGTTTTGCTGAGAAGCTGTGCAAACCCCATCTGAAGCTGCAGGGTCTATTTCTGCCCGAGGCCAACCTGCTGCATTATCTTATTTGACTGAAAAACCTTGCAGTCACTCAGGGAGGGTTTTGGATTGATCAGAAACCTCTTTTCCTCCTTGGCCAGCTTTTAGGCTGGGAAATCCATCAGGTTCCATGTACTGCGGGCTCTGTGGGTCTCCCAGCAGCATCAATGTCCATCAGGACACAGCCTTGCAGCGAGAGGGGTTGGGTGATGCTGCACTGAACACTCACAGCACAGGAATTTCCCCAGTACCCTGTAACTGGTATCCTGACTGGAAGCCCTGCCACCCCCCTCTTCCAGCTGATACTTTGGTGTGTGCATTCATCATTCCGCAGGATTTATGCCCGGCAGAAGTGGGTCTGCCTGTGCTTGTCCCGGCACCACGTGAGGCATGCAATGGTTAAACACAGCTTTGTTAGCTGGATGCTGGGAATTTCATTTTCCAGAGGGATGAAGGTGGGAGCCAGGGGTCCTGCTACCTCAGAGAAAACCTTGTCTGCAGGGAACAGGGTTTGCTCTTCCATCCCCTGAGCAAATCCACAAGCTGTCCACAAACAATTCCTCAGCTGTCCACAAACAGGGGTTGCCACAGCCTTGTCTGTGCTGCTAGATCAAAGGGAGATGGGCGCTGGGGTCTGGCCCTGGGTAGTGTCCCCAGGGTGAGGTTGGATGGCTGAGGGTCCCCAAGTGATAAGTGTGGCATTGGGGGTGCTGCTAGGGTAGTGGGCAGTTCCAAATGAGCTGTTAGAGGGTGTTTGCATCTCAGAGGGGTTCTTCCTCATGGAGAGTGGTGCTGGGGATGGAGGCTGGGCTGGGATGCTGAGAGCTGCTTTGCTGGCAGTGGCCAGATGAAATCAATGCATGCTCAAGCATCCTCAACACTCTCCCTTCCCTTTGCACAGGTCTTTAGGTGCTGTTCTGCCCACCTGGATGAGAGATTTCCATAAAGTCTGCCTTGGCAACGTGTGTCCTCCAGGCAAATCCCTGCAGCTGGGTCTCCAAAAGCTGCCTGCTCCTGTGGCATTGCACCTGGTCCTCCCACCCACAAGAGGAGTAAAGCTGAGTTCGTGCCCAGTATGTCACCATCTTTCCACCCAGACACTGCCCATACTCTGAGGGATGCTGCCAGGGAGGATCCAGTCCCATAGCCATGCGAAGAGGGTTTGAGAGGCCATGGAGTGCCAGTGAGGGAAAGTGGCAATGATGCTGAAAACAAGACTCCAGCAGCCCTGCCTACAAACTCAGCCCAACTGCCTCATGCCTGGTGAGGCAGTACAAACCCCATGTGTCTGTGGGACAGCCAAAGGGAATGCAGAGGGGGACACTGGCAGTTGGCAGGAGAGAAGGAGCAGTGGGGACCAGAGATACCATCAGCTCTCGGATGCTTCTGACCATGAGACAGTAAAGCAGGAGGGGAGGATGGGGCCAATGGAAGGGAAGGCAAGAGGAAGCTGCCAGTGGGAGTGTGTGGGGCTCAGTGGGGACATTATGGGTCCCTTGTTGGATGACGGCAGCTTGGCTTTGGTGGCTGAACCCACAGACCCCCCAAAATGCCCTGGATATGCCCCAGAGCTGCCCCCTGCAGCAGCCAGACCCACAGCTAATCCCATCCAAGAATGGAAAGTGGAGAAGATCCAGCAGGTCCTCATCAACCCTGTCAGTGACCCAAGGAAAGTGGGTAAGAGAAGCCCCCTTTGGCAAACATCCTGCACTCTGAGAAGTGCTGCTGTGCTCCGGGGGACATGGCTGCTGCTGCCCAGTACAGAAGTAGGAATGCCTGGCTCTTCCCAGGGCAGGACCTCCTCTGGGTTATAGGTCCCAGGCTCCCAGCTGAGTTGCTGGCTCTCTTTAGCTTGAGATGATCCCTCTGGCCTTAAAAATAAAGAGGAATCTGTGGCTTTCCTTGGGAGGAGAGGTGGGAAGGCAGTGGGCAGATTCCTGGAGTCTCCAAGAGCTCAGCTGAACCCCAAGCAGGGCACAAGTGGCATGGGCTTCCTGGCCTTCATTGTCCTCAGGGCTCAGCAGAACCCTGCTGAAATGGCAGTGATCAGGGCCAGCTCCTGAGGTGCTGCCTGGGACAGGGGCACCTTTCACTGGTCATCTAGGGCAGGGAAGGCCAAACATTGGTTACATGGCTTAGGGCCATCCTTCTTTCAGCCCCTGGTTTAAAAAATTAAGTGCTTTATTTCAATCCATTGGCTCCTACAATGTTCTCCACCATTGCCTCGCTTCACAGTCCTGTTTCACAGCTATTGTCCCTTGTGACTGTCCCTTTAGCCATAGTGACACAAATACAGGCGCATAGCTATGGTTACTGCAGACCTCACCTGCCAAAGGAGATGTTCCCACAGGAATAGGCCTGTTCTTTCATAGGCATTGGATCAACTTTTAACCTGCTTCAACCCTTCTTTCTATTTTGCTCCTATCCAGCTGCCACAGTGCACAAAGGCAGATGTGTCCCTGTCCCCTTGGGACAGTATAATCAGATGCTGCTGCTCTGTGCAGAGCCTGGTTTTCCCACAGCATCCCTCAGTATGGGGAGAGATGGGACCAGCTGAGGGTGCTCAACATGAACCTGGTGTACAGAATCCATCCTCCTTGTTTTTGAGGTGTCAGACATCCTCAAAGCCAGCAGCTCCTGGGACAGGATGAGGCCTGGGAAGCTCAGCCAAGCTCCTTGGCTCACTGCTGCCCCAGCAGCTTTCCCGGCCATACAGGCGTCATGTTTCAAGGCTCAGCTCACAAAACAGATAGACTCAAATAGTGTTCCCATTTCTTGCTCCACTCTGGGATGGCAGGTCTGTGGTGGGGAAAGGTCAGGCCTGACTCTGTCCAGGATCAGCGTTTTCCGAACACTCACCGCCATCCAGCACTTTTGCTGCCAGCCTGGAATTTTAAAGTAACTCAACAGGTTTGTTGGAAAGACTTTGTCTGTCCTATTTCCTCCCCCTCCAAGTGAGATCACCACCAGCCACTGCCTGCAGGACCTGTCAGACTTTCCAGAGCCTTCAGGCAGGATGTCACTAAGGGTCCTGAGCAGAGGCAGCAGGGCTGGGACTGTGCAAAATACCCTGAAGGTTTGTGAAGGAGAGGTTTGGTTCAGAGCAGGGATGGTGGCAGAGGAGGAAGGGAAGGACAGGTCTGCACAGAGGTGGCATTGGGGCTGCCTTTGTAGCTGAGTCTTTGCATGAGCATCCCCTGGGGGTGTCAGGGATTTGCTTCTCTTCTCAGCTGGATGTGGGTGCAGGAACCCCCACCCCATGCAGTTTCTGCAAAAGAAAGGTTCATCCACTGGCGATCAAAATCATGCAGGGTTGGCCCTGAGAGCTGTGAGGCAAGTGGGTGCCCCCCCACGCAGTGCAGACCCACCCAGGCAGGTCCCAGGTGCCCATTTGGAACCCATCCAGCAGCCCAAGGCCAGGCTGGCTGCTCCCTAATATCCAGCACAGCGGCCCGAGCTGGTTGGCACCTCTCAAGGCAGGCTGGGGAGCACAAAAGTCCCGGGCAGAGACAGCGGCTGGGAGATGCAGGAGGCAGGACTGGTTTCTCTGTCTGGTGTGCAAATAAATGGAAGGTTTCGCTCCCTGGGGGCTGCCGAGACAGCACCAGTCTCCCTCAAAAAATAGAGAAGCATAAAAAAAAGCAAAGAGAGGCAGGAAGGACATTAGAAAGGCAGAAAATAAAAGCTCATCCTGGGCTGTAGACAGGCACGGGAAGGGGGTGAGACTGGTCCCACCTGCAGCGGTGCCCAGGGGCTCGGCAACCCCATCAGGAGTGCGGTGGTGGAGATTGGAAGTGATGTTGGCTCCCCAGGAATCATCTCGCGCGGGGCTGTGGTCCCGTTGTCACTGGGAGCAGACCAGGATGGGACAGCGGGTTGCCCCGGGCTGGGAAAAAGGGGATGCCCCAGGACGGGTAAGGGGGATAGCACGGAATGAAGAATAAGAGACTGCGGCGGCTGCTCTCACCCAGGCAGCAAGCTCAGGGCAGCACCAGCTGGGCCGAGAAGAGGCGGGGCAGGGCCGCCGAGGGAAGCTGGGGCGGCTGCCGGTGACACTGAGAGGGGGACCCGTCCCGTCCGGTCGGGCGGGCGGGGCGGGCAAGCACAGGCCCTGCGGGACCCACCACCCCCCGGCTCCTGCCCGCCTTCCCCCCTACCCGGCCCGCTCCGAGGGCGGAGCTGCCGCAACTTTCCTGCCCGCCGCCTCCTCCCCGGTGCAGTCGGGCTGCGAGGGGCGGCGGCGGCACCGGCACCGGCACCGCGGGTAGGGTCTGAGTTGGGAAGACGGCAGCTGCCCTCGGGCGGGACTGTGGGGCAGGGACAAGCAGGGGGACGGGGGCTGCCAGTGCAGAAACCGGTGGGTACGTGGGTGGGAGCACCGAGGGGATTGCAGGGGCGGTGCTGGGATCGGGGTGTTGTCCGTGAGTGCCGGGGGCTGGCAGTGCACATGGGTGTTGGGGGTGCACAGCGGGTCTGTGGGTGCACGGGGCTCCAAGGGTGCTCGCCCAACAACCCCCGTGGGGTGCTGATGGGAGACGAAAGGCAGGCGAGTGAGCCGTAGGTAGCCCGGGGGAGAGAGAGGAGGGCTGAACGGGTTTCTGTCTGTAAATCAGCCGGGCGGGTGTCGGCTCTCTGCCCACACCCGGGGGTCCGGTACAGGGCGTGGGAGGCACAGCCGGGGCACGTGGGAGTACCCCCCGGGTCTCTGCTCCCAGCTCTCTTCACAGGCAAGGTCCCCTGTCCCCTCGCGGTGGGGATGTAATCCCCCCTGGCCCTGCCAGTCCACGCTGGAGACACGAGGTCTGTCGCTCTGGCTTGGCAGCCGGCGGGATGTATCCCTTACGAGTTGTGCAATAGACAGATCAAGGCCATCCTGCTTCCCTCCCCTCTCCGTCCACCCGACCGGGATGAGCTGAGCCAGATGACCTTCTCTTGCCAGGCCAATGTCTTCGTGCTGTGGCACTGGTCTGGCGGGGCTGTCACCGGGGCACCAGCAGCCAGGAGGTGTCATGGCAAATCCAAGCACTGGTGGATGAAGTGGGGCTGGGACTCACCTGCCGGGTGGGATGGGGTCCCTGTGGTACCCGGCCATGTGATGGGCTGGCTTTGCTGTGTGCCCAGCAGATGGATGGCAGGAGGTCTGCCTGGATCCAGCCTTCTTTTGCCAAGATAAAGCTTAACTTTGTCCTGCTGGGGGAAGGTGCTACCTCTACTTTTGAGGTAGCAATGGCCTCTTCTTCCCCATCACAGATGAACCACAGGGCTGGAGCTGCTCACTGCATTCCCTTGCAATGTCATGCCTTGGGGAAGTAGGGCTGAAGCAGAGGCATCCCTCCACCACTAAAATTTAGCATCTCCCAGCCCCTTCTCCTCCTTCCCGTGGAGGACATGTGTGCCCCAGGGCTTGCTGCTTGGAGACTGTGGGGCCAGTTTTGGCAGCATGTGAGTGCTGGGTGCTGGGCAAGGCAGGGGCACAGCTGTGAGCCAGGAGGAACGTGGGGAGGCAAACAACTCCAAATCCAGCAAAGCCCTTGTGAACAGAGTGCAGGGAAAATTTGCAAGCGCATCGAATTTTCTTGCTCTGCCAGATTTTGTCACTGGCAAAGACACCCACAAGAACAGGCCCAGCACGGTGTGCACTGCCAGGCAGGCGAGGTTTGCTCCCACCATGGACCCACTACTTGAGCTGGAGCTTTTTGATGGCTGAAAGGCCAGCACAGACAAAAACTTAATGGAGGTTTTATATCTGGGGTATAGGAGGGCTGGAAGCTGGGAACGAGGCAGGAAATAGTAATATTTTTATCCATGTGTTTGAATCATGTCTGATTCTAGTGAGCACGACTGGTCTGTGCTAAGCTACTTGTTTTCCTAGCAGCAGATTATTTGGGATAACTCTGGAAGCTGGAGGGAAGCGCAAACTTAAATGTGTGCAAGTTAGTGTGCATTGTAAAAAATCCTGCACAGCTGTAATTGGGGCAAAAGGCCAGTTGGCTTCTCTGCCAAAAAACCTGCTTACATTTCCTCAGTGTCCAAAGCCCTCGATGTTTGGGTGAAAACACTGTATTCCCCCTCCCTAGCACTACCCGGCTGTGAATGTGTGTTTGGGCTTGTGGCTTGGTGGTGAGTGTCCCTCTGAAGATATATGGTTTGTCTCAGTTTAATTCTGTGTTTTCCCGGTAGGATTTTGCCAGTGAGAGGCACCCTTTGGGTTATTGATGGTGGCTGCTGCATTGTGCAAAGGTGGGTTTGGAGTTTCTGGTGCTTGTTCTGCCTGGCTGAGGACAGCCCTAGGGCCAATGAGTGGCCCAGTGGGACACCTTGAGCATCATCCTATGAGCTGGCCAAGGTGGTCTGCAGCGTTGGGATGGATAAGCATCCAAACCAGAAGCAGGCTATGAATAGAGAACCTGCATTTTTTAATCACCTTGTCAGCCCTGAGACCAAGATTTCTCATGACCTGTTGCATCCTGCCAGCGCTTCTAGGACTCTGGTACCTTGGCTTCTCAGTACAAGGATTTCTGACCACCACACCCAGTGCTTGCAGCTGCCCACACCTGTGAAGTGACAGATTCCAAGGTGCTGTTTTTCTTCTTGTGACATCCTGTCTGTATCAAGACCAGCAACTTCCACTGAATCTGTTGGATCAGAGCACCCTGGGGTGTCTCCCCTCCCTGCAATTTGGGGGCAATTCCTCATCTCATTCTATCTCATCCATGGCAGGGAAGGGCAGGGCATAATACAGAGTCTGATACATCCTTCACCATCATTTGGGGTTGGATGGTGACTGCAGCCTTTGCTGGCTGGATTTCAGATGCTTTGCAGTAGCACTGTGCAGGGCACTCAGCATGGAAAACTGAGCTGGAAGGAATTATTTTTTTCCCATCTGTCCAGGAGGAGAGAGAGCAACAAAAATGCCTTTCATCACCCTCGTCATCCTCACTCTGGAGGAAAGAGCAGAGTGCATGCTATGGGAAGGATGACTGACAGCTCAGTAAGACACTGTTAATCCCTGCACTTGGGGGATATTGCTGGAAGTCACCCCAGGAGCAATGGGAAACCTATGGAGCAAGTGCCTATATAAATATACAGATGGAGATCTATAGGCTTCTCTGGCCAGAGCTGAAGTGTATTGCACTGAAATAGCTGCTCACATATGCTGGGAGTCCAGTGGTCCTGTGGAGCACAGGGATCATCTCCTTCCCCAGCATCCCTGGACCACAGGGCTGGGGCTGAAGGGGATGCCCAAAAGTGGGGACATAACAGCTGAGAGGGCTGGCAGGGCTGGGTTCATTGTTCTTGGAAGAAGCCAGGACATTTGGAGAAGGGATATATTTGCTTCCCAAAGGGCAGTGTGGTGGTGAGCTGGTGTGTGGCGTGGGAAGGAAGGAAGGAAGGAAGGAAGGAAGGAAGGAAGGAAGGAAGGAAGGAAGGAAGGAAGGAAGGAAGGAAGG
>JAOEGS010010968.1:0-11983 GCA_025447755.1 Corythornis vintsioides
CCCCACCCCAACCTCTTTTAATAAAAAGTGAAGTGTGATTTGAAGAGACTATTAAGACCACATAAGGTCTTTGGAGAACCTATCGGGCACATCTGTATAAAAAGAACAAACCAAACAAGAGACACGAGTGTAAAAGCATAGCTTGGTTTCAGTCTTACACCACGAGAAGAGCAGGACCACCGGCGGTCACCTTCACCTCCCCACGTCCAGCACCGGCTCCCTTCGGGGCCCCGCCGTCCCCGCAAGAGGCAAGGCAAGAGAATTCCTCCTTACATTCAACTGAAGGCAAAAGGACCTTTTTATTTCTTTTTTTTTTTTTTTTTTCC
The DNA here is from genome assembly GCA_025447755.1 of Corythornis vintsioides. NCBI lineage: Eukaryota > Metazoa > Chordata > Aves > Coraciiformes > Alcedinidae > Corythornis > Corythornis vintsioides. The sequence continues at coordinate 327 of JAOEGS010010968.1, forward strand.
TCCATCACCTCAAAGGTTGGTGGGACCGACCCTTGGCGTTGAAAGCACTTCTGCTTTAGCTCAGAGGAGCGCGATGCATCGTCCGGGTGAAAACCACACAAACTACCGCGCTGGTGAAGTCGCAGCGATGGACGTGAGCGTTACAATAGTACAGTAACAAAAAAAAAAAAAATAAAATAAAAATCAAGTCAGCTCAGGTGGGAAGCTTAGCTGCGTTGAGAGACAGTAACCAGCAGTAAGATTGGCTTGGGGTTGGTTTTTTTTATCCTGCGTGTTTCGGCCATTTACCGCTCCAAGGCGAAAAGGGAAGCGGTGGGAGGTGGTCACTCCGAGCAACAGCTGTTGTCAGAAGTGGGTTACAGAGCGATCCCCGGTTTGATGGGTTAAATGATACCAGATTCGTGGTCTTTTAGTTCATTAACTGCCTTATTTTTTTTATTTGCTTTTTTTTTTTTTTTTTTTTTTTTTTTAAAGTGCATCAACTGATCTGATTGGAATGAGAGCGAGGAGAAGAGATGCTCGGGAAACGGGCAGAGGGTGCAAAGACTTGGACTGAGCGATAGAGTTAAGGTGAAGGGGTGCAATGCTGGCAAACTGCCCCCCCCCAACCCCCCCTCCAGAAACCAAGGACACCTCCACGAAAATACTGGCCATATATTCTACAACAAAACCTGGCTGCGTATTGTCGGTCGTCTTAGAGTGCCAAGCTAGCTCTAGCAGATATTCAGAGTGCGTGGTGACCCAGTGCCTACAGTAAATCAGGAAGGTGGCTATAGACAGAGTCCAGGAGGGTCTGGCTGGCTTCCTGGCTCTTGACTCCAGCGATCTCAAACAGCCTGTCCAACTTGTCTTCAGCCTGTGGGATCTCCTCGATCACGTGGAGCTCCTCAGGGTTGAGGATGTGCAGCATGTCATCAAAGATGGGCTGCAGGTCACAAGGGTCCAAGCGCACCTGGCGCAGGACGGTGTCCTTCTTTTCTATAGGAGGAAAGGAGAAGGTGGTCAAGGAAGCCCTCAAGAAGCCTCAGGTAACCAGGGCTTGTTTTCCTCAGAGACCTCAGTCCATTCTCCTGGTGCCACCTCTAGAGAGGAACATGCCACCAGGAGAACTGAAGGAAGAGGTGGAGGGTGATGAGCGATGAGAAGGGAAGAAAATGGAGACATCAGTGCTGCTAAGGCACCTAATCCAGGATCCCACTAGAGCAAACACAGCATTTATAAATGCTGAATGGCCAACAGCGAAAAGTGAAGGCAGAAAGAGAGCCAAAAAAAGCTGAAATCTGTTTTTTGAGTTGTTTTTGTTGGGTCAGCTTCATTTCTGCACTCAAGTATAAATTTGGTAGATTGACTGAGGTCAGTGTTTCACCTTCATCAGAAGGTAAAGATTAAATGCACCTTAAATGCACCAAGTTAAATCCAGCAAACTAACCCCCTTCACAAAAGCGAGGGTGACCAAAAAGTGATTTATATCTGAAGTCACGTGCTGCAGCAAGTGGAATCAAGGGTGAAAAAAATAAAAATTTCAACCTTGAAACCTTCTGGTTTCATCCCTGCAATAGTGCACAGGCCAACGCAGCAGCCAAAGGTCAGAAGAATATCCCCCCCCCCTAGTCACCCAGGGATGCTGCAACTTGTCTGGCAGAGCTTCCAAGAGTTAAAAGCTTTCAAAGGTGTTTTCTCCTCTGTATCATCTCTGCTAACAGGATGTTCTGGTCTGGAACAAGGATGTGATCAGTGTTATCCAGAAGAGCCAGTTTCCCCAGTTGTTTACTCTAAAGATAACGTGGCAGCTCTGCCACATGTGCTGACCCCAGGGGATGTGCTGTGCACCCCTTCAGTCATCCCTGTGTCCCACCCTGGGCTGATTTTGGTACCTTTGGTAATAAAAGAGCCAGTCCGGCTGAGCGCGGAGGAGCCACTGGAGGTGGAGTCGCACCGCAGGAGGGGCTCAGCTTCGTCCACGAAGAAGCATTTCTTCTCCGAAGGGGAGGGCTCCACGGTGAGGGTGGTTGCCTCAGGGGGCTTGGGGCTGGGGGTGGGCACAGGGCTGAGCGGGCCAGGGCTCACCGGCAGTGCCAGTCTGTCACCTTCCACCTTGGGGCGGGGAGAGAGAGAAGGGGAAATTAGGAAATTAACTCCGGAGGGATGCTACACAACAGGATCAAAACCCCTCCATCCCAGATCTCAACACACCCCAGCACAACACACATTTGGATGGTCTCCTCCTCCCAGGGACCTGCTAACCCAGAGCAGGCACCCAGGGTGGACACCAGCGCTGGCTTTTGGCACATCAGTGCTCAACAGGCAGGACGGTCAATGTGACCTGAGCTCTTAGTAGGAGCAACCACAGCACCACCATGGTGCATGAAACCACAGAAGAGCATTTGAACTTGGTTTTCCTTCTCACTCTGTTTATTGAAGCCCAAAACATATCTCTTGGAAGGAGCAGGTGATGATGACCAAGCAGTTAAGCTCCCCCCAAATCCTGCTCCACAGGTTATCATTTGTTAAAAACAAGGCACAGTCCAGCTCCAAGCCTCCAACCAGAGTCAAGGCTGCAGGGCAAGAGCAGCAAGACCCCCTTTGGGTCTCCACTGCAGCACATGTCTGCGACCAGCTACACTGGCAACATTTCCAGTTAATGATTAGTTTCCCCAGTCTCACCCTTGCTCCTATGAGCACCCCATTAAAATGGGACAGACAAATCCATCCCACCAGACACCAAGTTCAGGGCCAGGATGGACAAGCAATGGCTGTCACTGACCACTCTGTCACCTAAGTGCCTTTGTTTTTTTCACCCTGCTGTGAACCAAGGGCCAGCGTTTGTCTCCCCAGTCCCAAAGACCCAGGGAGCAGCAAACACTGCTGGGACAGGCCATGATGGGAAGCAGCACCATTTGTGTTCTGGTGTGAACTTGCTTCCTCATTTGACAGTGTTCTGCATCTTTCTTCTTGCATCTCCTTCCCAACCTGCACGGCAGCAGCCAACATTAGCTACCCTCCTCCATCTCTCAGCATCCCCTTGGGGTGCAAATCTCAAGCAGAGCATTTCTGGTTCCCATTCCCTGCAGAGACAAAAAACTCACGGCAGCATCCCCACAACCCTGGCTGGCAGCTTGGGCACCCCTGCAGGTCACCAGGTCTCTCCAAGAAAGATGCTTTAAGAACCATCTAATATACTTCCCAAAACCCATATCCCTGCTTGACCTGTCCCAGAGCAGAGCTGCAAGCCCTGTCCACATGCAACCTGCTCTCCTGACAGTGCCTCACAACACTGTTTTCTCCTACAAGGGAAGACCAGGCTATTTCTGCTAACAGGCTTTTGTCTACTACCCAGGGATTTAAAATGCAGAATTTGGATTAAAAACTGTGGGAAAGAGAGCTGCTGAGCCACCTCCACTCCAGCATGGATGTGCCTGTGCATTCCTCACCCGTGTCGAGGAATTTGCCACCCACAAATCACATGTCTACTGAGACACCCATTAGTTCACATTAAATTAACATTGAAGCCTGTTCCTGGTAGAATAAAAGGTTGGGGTTATTTTTTTCTTCCCCATTGAAACTAAACAGGGGAGGATTTGTTCTAGCTCAGTACGTTATGCAATAGGCATGTTAAAAATAAAAGTCAGCTTTAATTTTTAATTAAAAGAATCTGCTTTCTCCTCTGAAACTCCCTTTCCAGTGCAGCTCATCGACAAGAATCAGCCTACTGCCTACTGGGGAAAATCAAGGGAAGGACTGGAGCAGCAGCTGGCCCCTTTCCAAACTGCATCACATTCTGATTTCCCCTATTAAAAAAACCCCAACCAACGGGGCTTTAGGGGTTAGTTTTCTCTCACGCAACTCGTCCATCAACCACAAACCCACCTCCTGATTTCCAAAAACAGGATCTGACAGCTGAGGAGCAATTACAGGGAGGGCAGGGAGCAAGTGGCTGCCCCAGCTCTGCCTTCCCAGCAGAGGGGAAAAGCCCTTCCCAGAAGCAAGTTATTTAGAGCTTAATTAAACAGCTGCTAAAACATGCTAGGAAAAAAATATAAAAAGAGAAAGGAAAAAGAAAAATCAGCTGAGGTTATTAGACTGTAGGTGTCCTGGGAGCCCAAAGCTTTCCAAATAGCTGAATAGTTGTGAGCTTGAGGCAAAGCAAACAGGATGGGTGTTAATATTTAAACCGCGGGAAGGGAGCGAGTGGGAACCAGGGCTTTGAAAGGCCAGGGAAAGCAAAAGGTTGCTGGAAGCAAAAGGTTGCTGGGAGGTGAAGCCTGTGGAATAGGTGTAAAAATGCACTATTCATAGCCCATGAGTCATCTGCCTGAAACCACCTTGACCAGCCCTATTTTTAAGAACGGCGGTGCTCAAGTGAACCCGGCCTGGAGAAAAACACAGAACAAAACAAAAACCCCCCAACCCACCAAACTACAACCCCCCTGCAACACTTCTGCCTTTCCACAGCACCTCTCACCTTTCCATCTTCGTTGCAGGGATCCTGCGCTTGCCACTGAGGCTGCATTTGCACCTGCATGGACAGACAGACAGACAGGAGACTGTTAGACACACGGTCCAGTGGGAAAACACATTAGCAGACTCAACAGGCCAATCACTGGTACTGGGGCACTCTGACAATTTTTTACATACATTTTTTTAATTATTATTATTGAGCACTGCAGCAAGAAGTAAAATGAATTACTGAAAGATCCTAAAGCTCCTATGTACTCGTAGCCCTTTAGGATGCTGCTCCTGGATGCCAAGGCTTCTGGAGAGATGCTCTGAGCAACTCAGGGTGACTAAAGGTCCTTCCTAAAGAGAAGGGGGCAGAAGAGGGTGGATGCAGAACATGACACGGGCTTGGCTTTGTTTTCTCTTCACAGCAGCTCCCAACAGTTCTGTTTGAGCTGGTTGGTCCCAAGTTCTGCCTTCATTTTACTGCACTGCAATGAAAGCTCAACTGGGACAACCAGAAAGGGCAGCTGCTGTGCTCATGTGAGGGAGCAGTCACAGCATTAAAAAAACCCAAACAAAATGAAACATAACAAACCTCCTCCCTTGGGTGATGCTTCTCTGTTAACTCCTCCTGCAGAAACCAGGAGGTAAGAAAAGCTGCTGGAAGGTTGGCTGCTGCATCAGCCCAGCTTTGGGCAGCCATGCTTAGGTTGGGTTTTCTTGCCCCAACACAAACATGACTCAAACTTGGTTTGTTTTGTTTTTAACACGGGAAAATTTTGCAATGAGCTGGGTTCACAGCACCCCCACCCCCACCCCCCCCAACAGAAGGTGGCTGCAAACTCTCTCAGGATCTGGGTTAAATCCAACACCAAGTCCACTGTTTCACAGCTTCCCAGTTGACACCAGCCTCATTTCCAGGTCTGTCACCTTCTGGAGGGGCTGCAGGAGGAGAAACCCCAGCACATGAAGCAGGGTGGGCTAGGCTGAGAGGCAGCCCCCCATGGGTAATGCTGCAGATGCAGGGTGGTGTTGGCGTAGGATGCTGTCCCTACAGTCCCCACAGGTGTAGGGGAGGATCCACTTGGATGAGCAGCTTCACAGTGCATGTGGTGTCTGGGGATCCACCTTCAGGGCAGACCAGAGCCTCTAAGTCACATCCTCTTCTCCCCTGGTACCCCCCACAATCCCCATGGCTTCACCTCACACCAGCCCCAGCCCCAACCTATCTGCTGATTCATGGGATTATCCACAGCGTGCAATTAGCCAAGGACCTAAATCTTGCTGGACTTGGGGCTGCAGCCTCCCCTTTTCCACTTTCAACATCTCCCTTATTAATTGCAGCCTTGCTGAGCCTGCTCTGCCCAATGCCCTCAGCAACTGGGGCTGTTTGCTCCCCCCCTTCCATTCCCTGAACTATTTCAGCCGAGGCCAGCAGAGCCATAAATAAAGAGAGATGAACTTCAAGCACTGCTCATGGTAGGACACTTATGGTAGACAATGCAGCCAGCCCTGCCAGCAACACCCCAGGCCAGCCCAGACACCCCTTGGTATCTGCTAAATCATTTTATGCACCTCCCACCCTGCCAAGAAAAAAAAAAAAAGAAAAAAAAAAAAAAAAAGAAAAATCCCACTACCCAATGCCTGCACCACACCAAACCTTCCCAATCTGAACCCCAAAACGACAGCTGCAGTTTGCTGGGAGAGCAGTCAGAGCCCTCTCCCTTTCCCCACCTCCAGCCCCTAGTGCTGCTGCTGTCAGCACTGCTAATTCGGGCTGTGCCTGCACTCGCCTGGCGCTGCCTGCAAGGGCAGAGATTCTGCAAACCTCGGGCTGGAGAAGCTCTCGTGGCCAAGGCCGACCTCTCACAGGAGCCCTGATAGCTAAACACACCCCAAGGAACCTTCCCACAGCTGCTGAGATTGCTGTATTTTCTGGATCAGCTGTAAAGATAAAAAAAAGCCCTAGCAAAGTGATTCAGAGGGCTAATCTGGTTTTAACCTAAATTCATTCAGCACGGTGCAAAAACCAGTATAATCTCCTGCAGCTAAAAAAGCTGTCCAGCCTTTCCCTAGCCGAAGGAAAATGTTCCTGCCACGTACCATAACACTCCAGAGACTCCCATTAATTCCCCAGTTCCAGTGGGGAGTTGTAAATATTTGGATTTCAGAGCCTGCAAGGCTGCCAGGAGAACAGGGCACTACGGGAGAGAGCAGCTTTGCCTCCACGGGTTCCAAAAGCCAGGCACCAGTCCCAAGATTTGGGACATGGATGTGCTAGTGGGTGGGGTGACAAAGGGAGAGTGGCTGGGTTTAGGGTACCAGTTTGCTGTCTGAGAGTTACAGAATCATGGAACCACAAAATGTTTTGTGTTGGAAGGGACCTTTAAGGTCAGCTAGTCCAAGCCCCCTGCACTGAGCAGGGACATCTGCAACTAGAGCAGGGCTCAGAGCCCTGTCCAACCTCACCTGGGATGGTTCCAGAGATAGGGCATCAACCACCTCTCTGGGCAGCCTGGGCCAGGGTCTCACCACCTTCAGTGTAAAAAATGCCTTCCTTATATCTAGTCTAAATCAGTTTAAATCCATTACACCTTGTCCTACAGCAACAGTCCCTGCTAAAGAGACTGTCCCTGTCTTTCTTGTAGGCCTCCTTCAGGTACTGGAAGGTGACTTTAAGGTCTCCCTGGAGCCTTTTCCAGGCTGAACAACCCCAACTGCCAGCCTGTCCTCAAAGCAGAGGGTTCCAGCCCTCTGGCCATTTTTGTGGCCTCCTCTGAACCTGCTACAACAGATCCATGTCTCTCCTGTGCTGGGGACTCTAGAGATCCTCCCTTGACCTGTTGGCTATGCTTTGTTAGACACAGCCCAGAATACACATTGTCAATTCATAATCAGCTTTTCATCCATCAGCACCACCAGTCTTTCTCAGCAGGACTGCTCTCAATCCATTCATCCCCCAGACTGTATTGTTACTGGGAATTGTCCCAACCCAGGTGCAAAGGAGGTGTTACTGGGTGACAAAAACAATTTTACCTATGAGTTGAGGGTGTTGGTGCTTTCTTATAATACAGGATGACAGGGAGAGATGGGGGAGTGCCCATGAACCCAGGGCTGCTGGCCAAGGGCCCAAGGCATTAAGGACAGACAGCACAGCCACCCACATGCATCCCTCCCCGGATCATCTAAGCCATGCATTGGATGCTTGCTGCTGGGTTGGGTCATGCCAAGAGCTCCACACTGTCAGCTGCAGGGAGGACAAATGCATTTGCATTGCTTTTAAGAATCCTCATTCCCTCCACAGCAAAAAACTCTTGGTTGTAATTAGTTTTATCTCCCCCTCATATTGCTTCTACAGGGCCAGTTGCTGGATATATTCAACACAGCAACATGAGACAACCCACTCCCCTAGGTCAAACTGGTTTTGTACAGAGAGAAACCAGCTTGAGTTCTCAGTGTTTGGACAGACAAAATACCAGGAGCCAAATTTGGATTAGGTCTAATTAAAGGCTTTCCAACCAGGAGATTAAAACAGCCCCAAATGAAATGACCTCGGTGCCTGCTCCTGGCACTGAGCAGCCACCTCCCCTGGCACGAGGCTCCATGAATGCAGCCTCCTTTGATCAAGGTGCTTCCCACAGCTTTCTGCATCCCTCCCAGGGCTATTCCACCACCACCCACAAGACAGAAGGCAGTGCAGGGAGAGGAGGCAGACTGGTTACAGCATGTAATACCTTGTGGAAACCCAGCGTGCTGCCCTGCTCAATCTGCACCCCGAGGTGCTCCCAAGCCTTGACATGCCACAAGCCACTTCAGCACAGCAACTGGTTCAGGAGCTTCAGGGCAGGGGAATGAGCAACACCTGAGGTTTACCATAAGGGATGCTCATCCAAAAATCCTCATTCACATGTATAGGGGAGGAGCACACACCAGCTTGAATGACTTTTAAGAAACACCTCCTTTGCTGACATGACCCCACATTTCCCATGTGGGCCCACCTGAGCCACCTGCTCAAAAGATCAGCAAGTCAATTTTCCCATCTTCTAGGAAACCAAGTGAAAGTGGTGAAGGATCACCAGGCTCCAGGTGTTGCTGGATGCTGAGGAACACAACACACTGTTTTAAAAAACACAGAGAAACACCCTCCATGAGAGCTGTTCAGGAAGTCCAGAAGACTGGGATGAAATTATCCATGAGACTTGTGTTTGCTCATTCTCCAGAGCATCTACTTGCTGCATTTTCAGGGTTACCTGCATGCTCATGATTACTCCATCATTGAGAGACCACCATCCCAACGGGTCACCCCATCAATCCTGTTCCTGGAACTACAATCTGCATCTCTGTGCTGCTTGAGAAGTGCTACACAATAGCCTTGGCCAAAACAGGGCAACACTCACAGGTACTGGGCAGCCCAGGCTGTTAATGAAGTGATGCGAGGTGAACAAACCCCACATTTCTTTCCTGATGTCCTAGCCCAGCACTTGCCATTCAAAGTCAAAGGAGTAACTAGGAGGACAGAAGTTACTACCTGCTTGAGGACAGCAAGAGGACGTGTCCTCTTGGGATGCTGCACCTATTAATTTGTATGTACAAAACCACAACTTTCTCTGCCTCTTCCTAACCATAGCTTTATCTCAGGCTTTTCATTTCAATTTTCCCTTTTTTTATATAGAAAAATATACACCTATATCTTGGAGCATGGTAGGAAATGAGAAATCTACATTCTGCTGAATTATCATGGTCTGGAAGGAAGAAAACAGCTACTGAATGGGAGCAGAAGAGTTAGGAAGCTGGCCAAGTGACCCTGACCAAAAACTGGGCAGGATACACAGGGAGACCCCTTAGCAAGGACCTGCTTTGGGGTCTCTCAAAAGCACAAGCCCAGCTCTCCTGCTAATGTATCTAAACCTGTGATTTCACACAATGGTTATGAGGGATGAAGATGTTTGTTACCCTAAACAAAGTCATGTGGGATACGTGAGACAGTGAAAGGACTGTGGCCCTACTGTGGCCTGGGATGGGCAAAATGGGGTTTTGGAATCCCCTGTCCTGATAAACTGTCTGCTCCACCAGCTTTGCTATACACAACTGTCCACCTTGCCAGGACCCTACCAAGTGACCACAGAGGTTTCCAGGCACTCACCCTTTGGGTCTGGGTCAGTGCTATGAGCAAGGGGAGATGTTTCACCAGCTAGTTTAGTAGAAAGAGCCCTCCCTCAACCATTCCCACATGTATATGATGTCCCATTGGGTTCCACATTCAAAGAAGCCTCATTCATCACCTTTAAGAATGTTTCCAAAAAGCCACTGAATTATCAGAGACAAACCCCAAAAATATACCAACAGGTAAGGCAGGAGTGGCCAAAACAAGCAATGAAGGTCACCGAGGGAGCTCCCAGCAACTTACACCCCTCCAAGACCTTGGTACAGGATATTCTGCAGCAATTTCTTTTCCCAAAAGATGGGAAAGCCTTGTTATAAAGGCCAGAGTTGCCACAGAAGGGCAACAACTCTGGAGGACAGCATGCATGGACTCCAGTGTGCCAGTCACTGCCTTGGAGGAAGTTATTTGGTCCAACACCACCATTTGTAGCTCAAGTAACAGTTTCAGAGCAAGTTGAAAGGAGGCTGCATTTTTGTCCATCTCCTCAACACAAGGGGCTCAAGTACCAAGTCCTCCCAGGGACCTTCAAAGATACAAGCACACCACAACATGCAAGACTCAAGAGCTCCGCCGGGAGGACTTGGCCAAAGTTCACTCTAAAGCCTGGCAGAGCTTTGCTCAAAAAGCCATGCACGATTCAAACACAAGCCCCTGAGGAGCTGCAGGGGGAGATGGAGCCCAGCTACTTGGCCCACTAGCCAAGCTCTAGGCCGCAACCGCCCGCCACGTCCAAACAAAGAGCGTCCGAAAGCCAGCCCGTCATTACCGGCGTGGTGTCCTCCATCAGCCCTCGGATCTTCTCCACCACGTCGTTGCGGCGGTGCTGCCGCAGGGCGCTGATGAGCTGGGCCAGGCTGGCCTCGGGCCCGCGGATGGTCCAGTGCTGCAGGGCGGCGTAGGCCCGCTCGTGGTCAGCCGCGTAGCCGTTGGAGAAAGCGGCCACCTCCCGCTCGCTGGCGTTGCACAGGAACTGGTAGATGTCCTTCCACTGGCTGCCCACCTGGGCTGCCACCAGCTTCAGGATGTCGATGCCTGTGGGGCAGAAGGGGGTGTAGGTGAGGCACAGGGGGGGGGGTCTGCAGCCTGCCGGCTTTAGCAAAGCTTTTCCTCTATCCCCAGATAGCCATGCTTTGCTTTGCTCTGGTTGGTCTTTATTTGGAGATTAATTATTGCAATTATCATCATTATCATTATGTAAGACATTTCGGAGTCTGGGCTGCCAGGAGAGCAGACAAGCAGCACCCAGTACCTGCTATGCAAGTGAGGGGGTGACAGGCCCACCAGTTGCTCCAGTAGAACCGCACACACTTTAATCACATTACTTTAAGTATAAAGCTTCCTGAACTCTTCACCACAAGAAAAAAAGCTACTCAGCCACTGCACAGATGCTGGAATGGAGGAGATGGTGACCCACTCACCCATACACCTGCATCACAGCCACTGCTCTGAACAGGACTTGGATTAAGGAGTGAATTACCAAAGCATCTCTATAAAGATGATTATTTCCATAAGAGAGCACCTACAGCAGCTATGCTCACATTTACAGCCATTTTCCATGCAGACTGGGGGGATGCTGTTGTCAAGCCCTGGAACAGTCTGTCCAGAGAAATGCTGAAGCCCCTATCCCTGAAGGAATTGAAAAGACATGGAGATGTGTTGAGGGACAAGGTTTAGGGGTGACATCTGGGGCTGTAAGAAGCCCAAAAACCACCTTGGCCTTAAAGTCAGACTTTTTTTTTTTTTTAAAAAAAACAAAACAAAACCAGAAATTCAAATTGTTTTTGGTATAGAAGCAGCAAAAGCCCAGGTTTATGCAGCTGATGCTTAATCATCAACCCAGGGGAAAGAAAAACAAAATATAGATCACTGAATTTGAGGGTAGAAAAAGCTCCGCAAGGCTTGTGCACCAAGGTAATGACAACAATGCAAAGAGGGATGGAGCAGGTCTGGTACTATCTATTATGTATCTATATATAGATCTATTATATACCAACTATATATATCTATATATAGATATATTATAGATCTAGATATAGATCTATTATATCTCTAT